>JASAMZ010006466.1:0-54018 GCA_030248115.1 Linhomoeus sp. GSCO2_2 | reverse complement strand
TATGTGCGTGCTTTTCGTTCAGTTACATCTTTTGCTCGTACATTCCCTTCTTGGGCTTCTTGCCGAGTTTCTTGCCCGCGTTGCGCGCCATTCTATCCTGCTTACGCTCCTTGGGCGCCTTCTGCCTGTACTTCGCTTCCTTCTTCACCTTCTTCGCCGCCTCTTTCAGCTTCTTCATCTTCTTCTCTGAAATGCCAAAGATTCAAATCTACCCGTTGTATCTATGTGGTTGTCGTCTCACTTCTCTTCTCCTTGGGGCTCGTGGGAACCACTGTCGTCGTGTCCCCCTCCTCCTCATCCTCCTGCTCCTCCTCCTCTCCCCCACCAGCACTTCGACCCCCCGCGGCGGCGCTTCCTCCCCCTCCCCCCGACGCCACAGCCTTCTCCTTCTTCTTCTTCTTGCTCTTTGCAGGGGCGCTCTCTACAAGGACGAGCGCTACCAAAGCGATCAGAAGCAACACGAGCCACACCCTCATTTTGTGGCAAGTTTTGCAAAATTTTATGACAGCTCACTGTAGCTGTGGGAGACTGAGAGTGCCTATCGAGAGAGCGATCGTTGAATGGGGGATGGGAAGCGGTCGGTTTATAAACCGGAGGAGGGTGTTTTGACAGCGAAGCTTGAAATAGGCCCCCGGTAAACCAAACTGTTGATTCCGGCCGCCTACGGGCCTGTTTTGACTGTGAGAGGGCGCGTTAACACTTTGCGAACCTTCGCGGGATTGCGACGGTGAGTTAGCTTTGTACTTTGTCGTGAGTATAGATTGTTCATTTGTGTTTCTAATTGCTTCTGCGCGTTTTGCGCTTGTCTAATGGGCGTCAAACTCAAGCCGATTTTTCGAACCAAACATCGCCCCACATCGCAAGAAACCCTATCCTGAGACGCCAACGCACCCAAAGTCGCTTCAGCAACAGCGGAAATCAACAAGTCAACAACACACGCAGGCACGTGCAACATCAGTATGTCTGGGTACGGTGCGAGTATTATTTTGCCACGAACAAAACGCACCAACGCCCACTTTTGCACAGTTTAGAACGCCAAGCACCCTACACGAATCAGTGAGTGAGTACGAACTACTAGCCCTGATGAGAGACTACGGTACAAGCGGCCTCAGTGCATTAGTTAGCCAGACACGACGCCATTCAAACGCCTTTCCTACAGTATCCCAACTAAACGACGCCACTGCTATCCCCGATGTAATCCATATCCTTAGTGCTTTCCAGGTCCAACGTCTCGATCTCCTTCAGTACTTTCTCCGCTTCCTCGGCTATCGCCTTGTCCTTGGCTTCTCCCGGCAAGGCGACCTGAACGAAGATCGTAGTTGCGTGTTTTCGTTCAAAACGATAAACACGCAACACGCACCGAGTTGACCAGCGCGTGCTCCAGGTCCGCTATTAGGTCCTCGACGTTTTCCAAACCGACAGACAGACGCACCAAATTGTCCGAGATGCCTAACTGTTCCCTCTCCTCGGCAGGGACAGACATGTGCGTCATGAGGGAGCTGAAATTTGTGACTATTTTGTATTATTCATACGCAGCATTTTTTAGCAGTTAGGGAAACCAACGGAATCTCAGCCAGGCTCTCGTAGCCTCCCAGTGACTCGGCAAGTATGAAGAGCTAAAAGAAGGCGCAAAATGTTCTATTCAATAAAAAAGCTTTTAAACTTTTAGAGAAGTACAGGTATAAGGCTAGGCACCTTAATGTTCTTGAAGAACTTTTTGGACTCTTCCAAGCCGCCCTTGAGATAGAACGACACCATCCCGCTCATGCCTGAAAAGGAACGTGATATAACAAAACCTCATACATATGTAAAAATTTGTAAAAATGTATAGCAAGTGCATGCTTCATCACTCCTTCCTTGGGCCAATCTGACAAGGCTATGTATGTCGACATCTTTGATCACCACAGAGGTATTCCGCAGTGGACATATTCCCTGTATTTACTGTCCATGATATGACGCAATACATGCCAGTTTTTGAAAAGCTCTCAATGGATCAACAGAGCTTCCATCACTACACAGTAACAGAGTCCAGCCAATGTGCCGTCTTCTTGTTAAAATTCTATCACAAGAAAGGAGAAGCAGTCAGCCACTCCAAAAGGATGACAACCACTGCAAGACTGCTGCCAAGCAAGAGGATGACTAGCACTCCACTAATCTACAATGCAAATTCTGTGACAGATTGTTAGTTTGCTAGAGCTACTCCAATTCAACAATAGAACCTGAATCACTGTCAGAGGTTCTGTTTGAATTCTGCCATTCGAGCCACCACCTGTGCAGTCATCACCTTTTGTAAGTTGTCTGCGATACTTGCTCTCGAGATTTCGCAAACGTTCCTATGAAGAGAATTAATTTTGCTTGGTTTTCATCACATGGGATGCAGCAACATGTTTCGCCAAACCACCTGCATCGCAATCAATCCAGACTTAAGTTGTCCCACCAAGGGATGCCCTTTCCTAAATATCCAGTTCTTCCACCTGGTAGGGATCTCATCCAACACACGAATCCTTAGTGTACACCTCTCTAAATTCGTATGTAAGTACTCAATTCCTCCAACACATACACCATTACAGGACAGGTACCATTTACCTTGCTGTATAGACCAGAGTGCTGTATACAGTGGTTCAGACGCTACATAACCTCCAGCAGCCAACTTCTGAGTCATGCTGCTAGCAGGTGTGAGTTCAACAGGGTTGGTTGTAACAGCTTCTCTCAACTTGGCAAACGCTGAATTATTAGAGACAGCAATCTGTTGGTAGAACCACACCTGTTGAGATAGTGACAAGAAAGTAAGTTCTCTTGATCTGATTTTTGAAGCCAGATCATCTACATCATTGAATGGCTCCAATTCTAAATGGAGTAAAAATGCTTGACATCACTTAACAACCATAAAGGTGGACTTTACCTTTGGCATTGATAATCATTTTGGTTGCCAAGACAGTTTGGAACAGTCCAAGAAACAGTGACGAAAGCAATCCAAAGACGGCAAGAGACATCCAGTCTGTGGGAATGCTCAGAAGATCCTTGCAGGTCCTTACGAAATCTACTGTGCGTATGAGTAAAGTCCGCTGGACAAGCACAGCTCTGCCCACCCGAACAAGACACCAAAACAGAAACAGGGATAACAAGAACACGAAAGTGGATGTGAGGCCAAATACGTTGAGGATGTCAAGAGCTTTCTTCACCACGTCATCTCCCCCTCTTCTAATTATAAAGGCAGAAGAGGTCTCCATCACAAAGTAAGGGTAGTCGACAAAGTCTGCCCTCCTGTTATCATGGTCCCAGGCTGCACTAGTTGTATCTATCACTCCTGAGTTTACTAGCTCCAGTAAGCCAGTGTACCCAGTGCCATTCTTTTCAAGTGATGGAAAATCTCCCCAAGGTACAGACTCCAGAGGAATCAATTTCCACTGTAGTTTAAGAAAAGTCAGCACATTTCCCAGGAATTCATTGTCCAGGCCAGGATGGGTACAGTTATGCGCTGGCAACAACGTGTACAGACCACACTGGTTGACATAAGGTGGATAAGACTTCGTGGCGACATTGACTACGTTCATAACTTACTGTTCCTCACACAACGTGGAAAGAAATAACACAAGATAGTCAGGGCTTCTAAACGTGCATGCATGACAAGACTGACGCAAGGAAAAGATGCTTAGCAAATAAGAAAATGCGATACCCATTCGCCTAAGTCAACAGGACCTACAGCATATAGCCTATGTAGAGCTGACACTTCTCGTTATTGCTAGAATTCCTACAGAAGTGAATTGATACCACAAGACTCCAAACCGTACTTCGCAGCACTGTTATTTCAGCAAGTGATAGACAAGTGACACAACAGTCCAACATTAGTCCTCCACTAATTGAAAGTAATTTAGTAATACAACAGTCCTCGCTTATTAGGCTTCAGTACGTTTTTCCATCCCATAACCAACAATAATATGCTGATCACATTACCCTACATTAAACTGGCCCCATCACATTACCAACTATAAAAATTACAATATGCAGATAGAATTCTTAGCCAAGAAACGTGCGCCTATTGCAACGTACTAATAATGTCCCTAGAAGCTCACACAAGGAAAGAAAATGCCACGATCTGTTTATATACACCTACTAGCTACTGTGTCTCGCAGACCATAGTACCACTGCAAATGACAAACCAACAAACCTTTGGTCTGCTTCTTGTGGATTGCGTGCTGGGGATGGGAAGGCAGCTCTGGGAACAGCACCCTTTCCACCCTTGAAAGAAAGAGACTCCCTTCATACCCTTCTAAAGAAATCTTCCTACGCTTGCGTTTACCCTGTAGTGCTCACCTTGGATTGTCCTCCAAGAACTGAGCAATGGCCAGAGCATTCTTCTGGTGCCTTTCCATGCGCACGTGGAGGGTCTTCAGGCCTCTGTTGACCAGGTAGCAGTCAAAGGGGGAGGGTGTAGCTCCAGCAGCTGAGAATTGGCATACAGTGAGATTGGTTTGCCTCTACCAATAATGGATAAAAGATCTAACCCAATTGCACGAAGGAGAAGTGATTGGCCAGCTCGTCATTGTCAGTGATGAGACAGCCCATGACGACGTCGGTGTGCCCATTGATGTACTTGGTGATGGAGTGAAGCACCACGTCCACGCCCAACGTCAGTGGCCTCTAAATCGGTGCGTGATTAGCGCTTGTTGAGCTAAAGACGCAACACGCACAAGAGAATACGCTCCAAAATCGTCTTGACCTGGAAATAGGGAGACATGAAGGTGTTGTCCACAACAACCAAAATGTCTTTGTTGTACTCCTTGGCAGCAGTGCAGATGGCCTCAATGTCAACCACTTTCAAGGTGGGATTGGATGGACTCTCGAACCAGACTACCTCAAAAGAGAATGGCACGAAGTACTATGGGTTAGTGTACTAGAATGCAACCCTTGAAACTCACTCTGGTGTTGGGCTTGAGAGCATTCTTCACTTTCTCAAGGTTCGTCATATCGACCATCGTTGTGTCTATGCCCTGGTTGACGGCAATTCGTCGAAAATACCGCTGAGTTCCTGTCATTGTTTCAGTTCGAGCAATTGAAATTTGAATACAATTGCTATGGTATAGACCTCCGTAGACGTCGTCGCTGCAGACAATGTGGTCGCCATTCTTTATGCAGGTGAGCAGTGCGCCCGAGGCTGCCAGTCCACTGGCGAAGACGTGCGCTGCAGAATTTCAAAACATCTGAACCATGCATATTATTCAATTTCAAATCACAGCTACCGTAATACCATGTTTTGCATTCTCCAAAGCGGCCAGGCCAAATTGCAGCACGTCTCTCGTGGGGTTGCCCGCTCTGGCGTAGTCGTACTTCTACAAGCAGACATGTCATTGTCTTTAAGGACAATTGTCTTAGACAATTTAACTCGGCTAAATTGTCCGACAAGACAAGACAATTTAGATTGTCCCGGGTTTCGCAAAGACAAGACAAAGACAAGACAATCAAAATGATCAGTTGGGACAAATAGGTAAATTGTCCTTAAATTGTCCTTAGATTGTCCTTTGTGGGATGGATCACGCACATTCAGGGCGCCCCAATTTGGTGTTGCGGGGACTGTTTATGGAGCTATCTGCGAAGTAATCTAGGGATTCATCTAGTGCTAACTTGCCCTGCGTGGGAAACGTTAGCTTCAAGCAGTCATTCAAAGCATCAACCCAGTACAAACACAACACACTCTGGGACAATCTAGGGACAATATAAGGACAATTTTGGAACAAGACTAGACAAAGACAAGACAATTTAAGAAATTGGGCATAGGACAAAGACAAGGACAAGACAATTTAATATTTGGGGTCAAAGACAAAGACAAAGACAAGACAATTGGCAAAATCCTAAGACAATGGCATGTCTGTCTACAAGACACTTGAAAACCTTACTAATTACTAAAACACGCGCCATCTAACACAATTCAAAGACCTTGGGTTTCCCAGGGATTTCCTGTTTGTAAGTGGTGGACAGGGAAATCGGTGGCACCACTTGATGATGGCCCCACTGCAGGGGGTCTTGTCCAAAGTGAATGGCCTGCGTCCCAAAGTGAGGGAAGGGGGTGCAGCTCTCTTTCAGAATGTTATTGTCCATAGTTTCGCTAGCTTTTCGACCTGCTGCTGTAGTCCTTGTTATAGAGAGAAACCTGAGTGCACTATTGCTGTCAGTCAATGCGCAAGGAAGGTTGTAAACGCGACGCGAGATTGCCAGTCGTAAAGCCCTATGAAAGGCCATGCATGCGTGCAGAGGTCGCAATGTGCGCATTTACATACGCAGCGGCCGGCTAATCGCCGTCATCGACCCTTCGCCTGTTGAACAGGTGAATGACGCGGAATGCAGCGCCAATTTCAAAGCATAGGCTTCCATATAGCGGCGAAAAACACGCGCATTCACGCCGATAAGGAACCAATTCCAGCCCATTTTCCGCGAAGCTCAGTGTGGAAGAGGCCATTAGGCCCTTCGCTGCGAAAAGCAAACGTTGGGAAGGCGCTTGCGCTACGATCGTCATCGTCATAGATTAGCCGATATGCAAACTGAGTGTTCTCGGGGTCCTTTCTGCTTGGCGTAACTTGTCCGTTTCTGCGTGCAAGCGTACGTGAAGTCACGCGCGAAATCTCAATCCCAAGCACTGCTAACACAAGGTCTTTTCGACGATACAGCGCGCGCACTAGCACAAAATCCGAACGAACGCGCGCTATCACGCCACGCCACACAACAGAAGGTAATGCCACGCGCCGCGACCAAACCAAGTCACCACTACCTATATGAAGCGAGGGACGTTTCACTCTTTTAATGGGACGCGCGCCAAGACAGATAGCAAAAGCCATATACTAAGTACACAGCTGTCATGTGACCTCTCCGCAACCAACCGCTGTAATCTGCAGACGAGACTAGCGGCCGAAGAACGAACGTGTGAAAGCGACAAGAGCGCAGGAGTAGTGAGAAACATGAAAGAGCCACTAGCGGCTAACTGTACACGGCTGACTAGATGCCTTCGAGTATGACAGTGGTGCCGTCTCCATTCGAGAATTCAAGCACGAGCGCATGGATACTTTCATTAACAGTTTGTCTTTCCATGAAAAGCACAACTTTAAAAAAATTCGTCAATCGCTGGCTGTCCCATGGAAAGACAAACTGGCGCAGACAAGCAGTGCATTTCAAATTCTAACCCTCGAAATTATAGAGATTATTACTGCAATGAAGGTTAACCGTTCGGGCGACAGAGGACAAAGCACGCAACGTTAGAACTGTCTAGCGAACTCCTTGCATGCAGCAGAGCGTGAATTCGTCTAGCGAATGCTAGCGCGATTCAAAACTCGTGACTGGCTGATGGTTGGCATGCAAGGAGCTGCTTTGATAAACACCCTATCACGGAGACAGTAGAACAAAGAAATGTTACGCGAGCATACCTACGATTCATAACCACCGAAGACCTCGCAAAGTCGCAAGTTCTAAAGTCAAACAAAATTCCACGGCTTACCTTTGGCTCACTCACTCACGGGAATGAAAGCTTTACACCAGTGGAATGTAGCCAGCTGTCTTTCAATTCACGCGGCGAGAAGTACCTACTAGGGTACCCTTACCTAACTCAGTACACTTCGATCACAATGGCCAGGAGTGATGCCTATGAACTGCGGGGTGGGCGCGTGGCGTGTTTATCTCGCGTGGCGCCCGGTAAACACGCACAGCAACGGACACAGATCATTCCATTCTCTAGCCGCGAAACCACGCCTCAGCGCTAGTGCAAGCGATTACTACGGACTACTCGGTAGCACGGGTCATCGCCGCGCGGCGCACACTTCAAGAGAAACCCTAAACATTGGAGGACGTTATACGCGTTTCAGTTGCGGCTAACTATGCACAAAGTTCGGCCCTACCCTAATACCACGGTTACCTATTTCGGCGCAATCTGGTGAGTGTTTGGTTCGTTCGTTTGCAATTAACCTGATTCAAAACCAGGTTACGGTACGTGAGACTATTCAAATTTGCATATTAGTCAGCGCAATAAGTAGCGATTTGAATTCCGTAACTCATTGGATGTCCGCATGTCCGAACTCCGAAGTTGTCTACATCGACGACCGTAACTCAAGTGCAAATCGTTTCTGCGTGTGAGATGCTGTAGTAGCATTCAAATGATGGTAGTATGACCACTTTTTCTCCAGCTCACTTTCCAAATTGCGCCTCCGCTCGCGCGCGCGTTTTAGAAATTCAAACCATCCAAACTTCAAAAAGAAGTTGCTCGCGCGCATCTCAGCAGTTGCACTGCTGCTGGCTGGCCTTGGCGGCGGCGCCGGCCTCCAGTCGCTGTCCCTTCTGCTGCATGGCTGCGGTGGGGTCGCTGTCGAGGGACTCGGCCATCTTGTCGCAGATTATGTCCACCAGACGCTCGAAGACCGCCTTCACGTTGATGTTCTCCTTGGCCGACGTCTCGAAGAAGTCCAGGCCTAAGGAATATATGGGGGAGGAAGGATAATGAACTAGAGAGAGACATATAGGTAGATAGGGCCAGGCCCAGGTTAGAACAGTAGTGGTGCAACGATACTCCACTGAAGCTTACAATCTTACTCCTCCCCCCAGCCCCCACCCCCATCTCATGAAGCCTCCTCTACAAGACCTACTTTTTGGCACTCCTCCCCTCCAAAAGGGAGGAGTGCTATAGTGATGGTGCGGATTCTGTGTAAATTCAAACGCTCATAAGTCGGGCGAGAGTTGGCCGATCGGGGCGAATTTTTTTTTATTCGATAGGTCTCGGGATAGCGCAGGGTGGATCGAAGGTCTCGACTTCCGTCCGGGACCCGATTTTTGGCAAGTTGCCAAAAACCCGGTTTTTCGGCCTCCGACGAACTTTGGACGCTTAGAATAGTGTTCTGGTAGATCGGAGCAAGACGAGCTTTGGGCCGAATATGTGAAAGACATTGGGCTATCCGATCGTAGGGGCGCCGTTGGACTGGGTCCGGGCCTGCCCGGGCCGGGTAGCAAAAACCGGGTTTTTCGACCCAAAAGTAGGGGTTCACGGTCAGGTCGTATTTTTTTTGTTTTGCGAGGTAATGGTCTGTTGTTTTCTGGATTTGAACAACTCGGATAGATGCATCCAGAATCGTCGCCAGAATCCCGGCTTGGTGTCATACGCGCCCAGAAATCCTGTGCAAAGTTGGGTTCCGGGTCTCCGGGCAAAACTTCGAGCAAACGTAACTATTGATAGGGTGAAGCAATCGAGATGGGACAACGACCATTCGATAGAGCTCGGCGAGCTCTATAACATTGTACTAGATCATTTTTCTCTAAATGGCCAAATTTTGGGTGAAAAGTTGAAAAAATCGATTTTTGGTCAAAATTTCAAAATTCCGCGTTTCCCATTTCTTGGTGTGCCAACCGATTACGTTGATGTTTGGCGAGTTTTTGGTGCTTAGGAATGTCTTTCCGGGAAACGAGAAAAGGTCGCAGGCGGAAACTGTTTTTTTCGAGAAATTTCAAATTTTTCGACAAATTTTCGGTATTTTGGTGCAAAGTGGGCCCCGTTGATACATTTTGGTTTCAATTCGACTTTTACGTGATAGAATTTCGAAGGATGCATAGTTTTTGTTATAAACACTTTTTTCGCCCAACGCGTATTTTGGCGGGAAATTTGAATTCAAAATTCTAGCTGGCGGGGTTGCTTGGGCACCTACCGTATAGGTACTCGATTCTGGCTTTTCGGGGTCGCTGATCACGAATCTGACATCAGTTTTCCGTTTTGGAGACATTTGAGACAATTTGTGAACAATTTACAAGCAACCGTACACTGAAGCGAATTTTTGTTTTGCGGGTCCACAGCTGAAGCTAGGCGTGTTGTCGAATGTGGGCTTTAACAGAGTTGCGATTCCGAATTTGCTATTAGTTTTGCGATAGGAGTGACCAGAAGGCCGTGCTGATCATTGGTTGGCTGGTATCCTGCGTTGTGAGCCCACTTTACCTCCCAAAATTCTTTGGAATGAGGGGAGGAGTGCCCAGCGGGGCTTTGCCCCCGTCTACTAATCTTGTCATCTTCCAACTCCACTGGTAAGCACGGGAGTGTGGTTGAAATGGTGGAGAGTGTAAATGGGGGGGGGGGGGGGGTGGCTAAGGGATTAATCCGCCCCCAACCCCCCCCCCCCCAGGCTTGTGGCTTGTTGGTGCCTTTACGCAGTGATGATTCGCGCAAAATTCGGTGTTTAATTGAGTCAAAACACAACTTCAAAGGCAAATTTTGCACAAACGGCTACAAAATGTAAAGGTTTTTGCCTGGGGCCTTATGGAAAATTACGTAAAGTATCTGGGGTAGCGCCCTCCCCATTGGAAAGTTCTGGGCCCGCCACTGTCTACCCACCTAGCTGGTCAGAGAGCTGCTTTCCCCGGTCGTGTGAGATGACTCTTTCGTCCTCCATGTCGCACTTGTTCGCCACCAGCACCACCTGGGCGTTCTCCCACGAGTAGGTCTTGATCTGCGTGCACCTGAAGGTTGCCTTGGCTACATCGATCAAGAAATCGATTTCTGAGTTGTGGTGTTGTGAAGGTGGTGTGGCGAACCCACACCTTGATGCTACCAGGTTACAGTCCTCACCAGTCCTGCACGCTGTTGAACGACTCCTCATTCGTGATGTCGTACATGAGAATGAAGCCCATGGCGCCTCTGTAGTAGGCAGTAGTGATCGTCCTGTACCTCTCCTGTCCTGCTGTGTCCTGTATGCCACCGTCGTCGTTGTTTCGTGCACTCTTTCATCAGAATAAAGACATTATTCCACCCACCCAAATCTGCAGTTTGACCCTCTTGTCTCCCCTGAAGACCGTCTTGACCTTGAAGTCAATGCCGACGGTGGACACGAAGGCGGACGTGAAGGAGTCGTCGCAGTAGCGGAACAGGAAGGACGTCTTCCCCACGGAAGAGTTGCCTGAATGATGGTGTCCGAGACTGTTCTTGGAAGTTTATGGGATTTTGAAGTGCCGAATTACAGGTTGACAAGTCACATTAGCGCCACAAGCCACAACTCACGCCCCACTGGCAAGGCCCATGAGTGGCTGTTATTTGACCGAAAGAAAACGCCTCGTATAGTCGCTCACCAATGATCAACAGCTTGAACATGTAGTCGAAGTTTTGATCTGCCCCGCCGCCGCCTCCCCCTGCGCCGCCAGCGCCAGCGCTCTGGGCGTTTGAGGCGAAGTTTTGAGCCATCTGAAAAGTAAGGGTGACACACGAAACGTTCTGATGAGCAATTATGTACCTATATATAGTCAAGTAGAGCTTATTGTAGGTGTAATACAGCAATATGGTATTGCTACAGACGCGTAACAGACACCAGACGAAGAGACGTGTTCCAGTTTCATTCACTGAAACGAGAGCCCGCTCAGTAAGAGAACTTGGGAAAAGGAAGGAGCGACGCTAACCGGACGAAAACCATTCTCCATTCAGGCTGAATCGGTTTGTCTGCAACAACATGCCTACAGCAGCTGTGCCGGCAGTATCGTCAAGGGGCCATTTGTGGCAAGAAAGGAATTCGCTGCCTTGTCCCTCTAAGCAGAAGGGGTGAGCTGAGCGGACGAACCATGCATGGTTCACAGGTCAGGAGAGGCAAGCATATCAGAAACTGTGTTTCAAGGGGAAAAAGTCGTTTCCAATGAAGAGGCACTCAAGATGGACCGATGTTCATGATGCCCAGATGTACACCCAATTACCATTACCTTGTCCAGTTTCTCCTTGTCCACTGGTGTGGACTCATTCAGGTTGTCCAGCACTTCTTTTTCAAGTGGCATGATCGGTCATATTATCACCTCTGACCAGCCAACATAGCCCAAACTATGTACAAGCTTGGCAGGAAGTAAAACTAGTTTGCGCGCTACCACCAGTTGCTACAATCCGTCAGACAGGCTTGGCTTGCCGAATGCTTTGTCATGTCTAGTTTGTATCCGCTGGGAGCAAGCAAGGCAAACTGAGCGAACACCAAGTGCCGCGCTGTGGGAGTGGGAGCGGACGGACGGAACCCTAGCACGGGCGGACGTTGCTATTGTTGTGCGTGGCGACGCACGCGGCAAATGCTAATAGCCTTACATCAGCGATGCCCCACTCTCCACCCCTTTGCCCACATCTGCATACCATTTGAACTTTGTAGGCTGCCGGCTGGACAGGACTTCTGAACGCTGTCCCGTCTACGCTAGACGATTCAGTGGACACTAGGCTGATACGCAGCAGCTACAGTGCACGTAACTTCGAAGTCCAACAGCCTGTTCAAGTCCAGCAACCATACAGCCTTTGCCTCTGTTCAATACTAATAGAATTTGCAGTGTGCGTTGGTTCGACTCACCTTTTCCTGTAGCTAAACTCCTCCACCCCTCCTCTCCACTGTTTCTGCAACAAGATGCAGAGGCGTAGCCAGTAGCCACTGCTGAAGTTCACAGCCCGCTTTTATAACTGCCGTAAGGTATACGTTGCAATCCCTGGAAAGGTATCAGTGATACCAGTGAGCCAGTTTAGTCATTCATTTTCTGACCATAGATGTGCATAAGGATAGCAATACGAAGTGGGCGTGTATCTATCTGCTACTAGCAAAAGCAGCCTTCCCACGCGCCAATGGAAGCGGAGCATCCGTGTGCTACCAAAGGGATTCACGTCGCGCTGAATATTGATTGACAGCAAATGGCATCTGCTTTGATGTCACAGCGTCCGTCAACCCAAGCAAGTGGAGAAGCCAAGCAGTACTGGGACCGTTGCGTCAATGACATGGAAAGGTGCCCGTCTGCTTGTGTCACGCACGTCACACGTGTCTCGCGCGTTTCCGTGTCCTAAGGGCACAACACGCCTTAGCAGTGCCTGAGCAGCGTCGAGTGAAATAACACCACACTCTCTAAATGGGGAAACATGGGCTGTGGACAGCCAGTCCAAGTGAGGCAAGCAGGGAGGCTATAGCTTTTTCGTCGCTGCCCACGCCCCCACAGCCAGCCCATCTTCCTACTGTTCCAGCCTGCTGAGCACACAAAGAGAAAGAGGAGAGGGGTGTAGCCCCTTCCCCCCCTATACTAAGGGGGGCTAAAGCGTGACTCGCCCCTAGACCGCTCAAGGAAAGCGTTCAGCGGAGGCTCAAGCGAACTTGAGCCCTTAGCCGGGCCTACAGAGAAAGACCCAATAGCTGAATGTGTGGGTTGACGATGTGGGCACTTTCCATCAAAATGGGATGACAGGCTAAACGCCCAGCTAGCGGCTTCTCATGGCTGTCATGCAGCCGCCAACGACATTGTGCGCACTTCACTGACATCGTGTATGGAATATTTCCTATAGCATTGTCGTCTATAAGGAAACCACCTCTGTGGCAAGCTTGGAAATAGATAGGTTGGGGTCTAGAAGAGAAGAAGCGCTGTCAAACTCGCAAGGAAAAATCGTTAGGCGGTGCCTGGCCGCCCTAAGCGGTGCGTGATTGCGCAGACGCGCAGCACCAGAGGGATGAAAACAAGAGTGCTAGCTCATTTTTCCGCACATGTAGGTAACATTAGGCTAACCTGCAACTGAGGAGGTATGTACTAGCTCGATTAGATGGAGTGTGCACCTATAATTGAGCATAGCCATTAATCACATCGACGATGCAACTGTTTAAACTGAGGAGCTTCTTACAGCACCACCAAATGCAGTAAGTTTTGTGGCCTGGCTTAAGAGGACCCACGTGAGTGTATGTACCTACCTATGTACATAGGTAAGTAAAATAATAAACAGGACAAGACGGGAGAGCTGGGCCTCCGAACATCCACCATCCAAACAACATTATGGGCCAAACATGAACCCTCCTTTGGCTTCTGCGATCTTCCCACATGGCATACCACACACTCACAAGGAGATACTTCTCCCGGAACTGCCTACACATCTAAGTGCCGACACAGGTGCAGCACATCCATTTGTTCACTTGACCAAAATTTTTTCGCAGGGGCTCCCAGAGCTCCTTCCATTGGAGAAATGGGCGCGAAAGGGCGAAACAGCCAGCAGGCCTGCTATGGGCAAAGCACGAAGCTTCCCACACGCACGTCTCTGTCTCCCTCTCACTCTCCCCGCTGTGTGTGACATATTCACACGGGGACGGGGCGAGCGTGTATAGAGGCGGGACGGGCGAACGGACCGACAGCAGCCTTGTTGTGTACAGGGTGGCAGCTTGCGCTACTAGCGGCCCGGCAGAGAGGAATCAATACAATTTTCAGTCAAGCAGCCCCGCATAGTAGCGAGGACAGAAGACAGAGAAGACAGCCGATAGTAGTAGTCTCGCTGTCCAGAGATTGTCATACACGTACAGCGAGGGGGGGGGGGGGTGGGGTGGGGTGGGGAGATTGTGAGCCCACCCAGAGAACGCCAGAAAAGACTGGGCGCCTGTCGAATTGAGGCCCGCTAGCAACGGCAAATTAGCCGGCCGGTCGTCAGGCAGTAAATCGGCACACGCTAGTAAAACGGGAGACAGTTTCGGCGTTTTGGGCGGGTAGTGCGATCTTTGGAAGAGAGGGCATTTTACTGGATGATGACGACAGTCTTACTGTCTGTAGTCTTTGCAGGGGAAAAGCGTGACGTTTCTGCGCTTGGACTGTTCAGCAATCAGTATCGTCCTCGTGATTTTGCCACGTTGTCATTAATACGGATAGATCGACAGCCGCGCATACATTGGTGTGCCTACTTTCAATTTTGACAGGCTCGTTTCGATCAGTTGGTTGAGAATTTCCAAGCTACCATACTCAGTCAAACACCACGTACACTGATGATCTCATGTATGCAGTATGTATGTACAGTATGTGCATTGTGGCTATATACGAATCTTTTGAAAGTGGTAGGTTATGAAACGGTGCCCCTTCAGTTACCGTAGCCGACCGTGTGCCGCCCTCAAATCTGCATAACTAGCGTGCTAGAACATCTTACATCTTACACCGATTCATTGAATTGTGCAAATCCTGAAGTTCATAGGTTCCTACCAGATTGGGTGGGGGGGGGGTCAACTGAGGGTCGAGGGGGGGTGGGTCATCCTGAACCGGATTCAGTTTCCGGATGGCCATTTTGAAAAGGTAGGGGGGGTCTATTACTGAAGGAAATTTGGCATTTTTTGCTTCAAAAAGCACAGAAAAACGTGTATTTTGCTCATTTAGTACCGCAAATATACACACAAACGCTATTTACTAACTTCAAAACGGCCGAAATACATATGGAAACAACAAAATAGCGCCGCAGGCGAAATTTTTTTGGTTTTTTGGGGCTTGAGAGGGGGGGGGGTCTCTCCTGATCCGGAATTCTGTTCCGGATGGCCAAGTCTGGGGGGAGGGTCATCCGGAACTTCGTCCGGATCGGTCGGAGGTGCCCCCCCCCCCCCCAAAGGAACCTATGCTGAAGTTATTGAAGAGATTCCTACATCATTTATTTCAGTTCGTTCAGTGCAAAGAATGTCACCGTCGGACGCGGAAGAGCAGAGTGACGAGCTGCTAGCGTTGGACAGTATTTTCCTGAGCGAAAAAGAGAGTTTCGTTCACGAGAAAATCGAGTTTTCGCTCGAAAACGGCCGAATTCGGACTCTGAATTGCGGCAGATTGGCCGTGGAGTTCTGCTTCGAAGACGGCGAGAGAACTTTCGAGATTTCGGCCACAGTCAAAGGGGGTGCGAAGCGAACTGAAACAGAGCTTAGAATTTTCTGTGAAATGTAGACACTTTCCTTCGTTTAGTGCTCAAAAAGTGCCAAGTGCGCAATTTGCCGCCCGCCCAATTGTCCTTCTGTCTTCCCGAAGACTACCCCTCTGTCAGCGCCCCCGAAATGCGCCTTGGCGCCGTCTGGATGCCTGAGGATATGGTAGGGCGCGAATTTAAAATTTTTGGTTTTCAAAATCGCGATTTTGAAAGTTCGTTTGAAGGTTAACGTGTTGTATGTCGATTCCGGGGTTTTGGGGGTGCAGAAATCGAATTTGGCGTTAGTTTTGCGATAGTGTGCCTCTGGAAATAAATTTGATAAATTCAAAGATGTTTACACAATTTTTAGTCCCTCCGCCTTCAAGCCAATCTCACTTCCCAGTGGGCGGATCAGCGGGGCATGGCAGTGCTCTACTTCTGGTTCGAGTCTCTCAAGGAGCTCATTTTGGAGGAATTGGGGAATTTGGGGAATTTCGTGGATTTGGACGCGGCTTTTGGCGCGCAGAATTCAAATTCGAATCCCGCTACTACTCGGAGAAAGCGCAGTGGCAGCGGGGCGAACGCGAAAAGCGGCAGTTTCGAAGAGAAAACGCGTTTTAGGAGCGAGAAAGAGTATTTGGAGGTATTTCGCCTCAATTCTGTACAATTTTCAAAATTTTAAATTTCAAATTGGCGCGCTTACAGTACTCCTCGTCCATACCATACTCGGTGGAGCAGCGCTACCGTATGCTCTCCGAATACGACGAGCTTCTGAGGCAGAGACACTTCGACGCCGCTATGCACTACTGCGTGGTGCGTTACCGTATTTTCTCCAATAAGCATACACCCTCGAATAAGTGCCCTCCCTTCCAATAAGCGCCTCTCCTAGAAGAAGGAGAGAATATAAGCTACGAAAGATGGTTCACTAGCACACGTAACACTACACTACTGTGGCGAATCCTAACACCTAAAATCTATGCAAATGTACACAAATTTGTGACAACGACTGGAGATTTTGGGAGAACTTTTGGTCGACTCAATAAGTACCCCCCGCCTCGAATAAGCGCCCCCTTTCCCTCGAGTAAGCGCGCCCCACCCTACAATAACCGCCCTCTTAGAGGTAGGTTGAATGATAAGCGTATAGGGTCATACTCATACCTGTAACGCGGGGCGGGGGGGGGGCGGCGGTCCCCCTGGCCGGAGATCCCCCACCCCACCCCCCCCCCCCACCCCTACCCCCCCCCCTACCCAGCCTAAAAGACGCCCCTTCCTAAAATTGCGAAAATTTTCGCCTGCGGCGCTATACTTCGGCTGTTTTTCATCAAAATTAAGCGATTTTTGGCACTTTGTTCAACATTTTCTTACTTTTTTGACAAATTTTAGGTCATTTTGACCCCCCCACCCTTGGCTTTTGAAACCCCCCCCCGCTCCCGCCCCCCTAAAATCCGGATTACCCCCCCCCCCCCCCCCCCGTGGGGGGGCGTTACAGGTATGATGGGTATGTTGAAACAATAAGCGCCTGGGGCGTTTATTGGAGGATGTACAGTAACTTTGATATATTGTGAAAATTTGAATTTGTGTTAAATTCGACATAAATTGTCTAGGTTTGCGACGAGAGCAAGCTCGGGACGCACAATTTGGAGTTTCTGCCCTGCAGACACGTCTTTTGCAAAGAATGCGTCAAAGCCTATTTCGAAGTGCTCATCAGGGAGGGAAAGGTGGTTGTTTTCTACACGGGTTTTGCAAAATTGACAAAGTTGGTTGGTCAGACAGAAACTTTTGCGTGCGACGCAGTCCTAAGACAATATAAGTTGACTTCCACCACATAACAAAAACAGAAAACATTAGCTTAGCTTTGAAATGTGAATTTATCGACTTGCGACTTCGCAGCGCGCTGTTTGTCGTGTCAGTCATGTACTCAGGGTTCCGCACGGGCCTAAAAATTGAGGCCCAAGCCCGCCCGAAATGGGGTTTGAAAAGCCCGGCCCAGCCCGGCCCGATTTTCTGGGCACAAAAGCCCGCCCAGGCCCGGCCCGTGGCCCAATTAGACCCGCCCATGGCCCATCGCAGCGCGCGAAAAATTCCCGAAATGTGCCAGACTGGAATTTTTATATCTTACACAGTAAAGCAGCGATTTCTTTGAAACTCACCACAGTTGTAGCACGACATTTGCTTTACTGCGTGTGTAAATTTGAGCGTGCTGTGTCGTCTTTTGTAGCAGTTACGGCATTTTACGCAAGGCCTACCCGTCTTCATCGGCGCCATCGTATGATAAAGTATGTACGTGGTGTTAGTTAGTTACAAACTGCCCCAGTGGATAACGGTTTGTCGCGGTATTTTTTAACGTGCTTATTCAAGGTGTTGCCATTCGAATACAGGAGCGCGTCAAGAAATTAGCACAACAGCGCTAGGTATTCAAGTTGAAAGTTGGGACAGTTGCTTGAAATGGCCAGTATGTACATAGTACCAAGTGCACCTATCGCAACGCCCTGTAACTTTGCTAAGGTAAAGCAGAACAGCACAATATTCTAACACAAACTACAGGTCATATAGGCCTACATTCACAGAGA
This sequence comes from Linhomoeus sp. GSCO2_2, assembly GCA_030248115.1. NCBI lineage: Eukaryota > Metazoa > Nematoda > Chromadorea > Monhysterida > Linhomoeidae > Linhomoeus > Linhomoeus sp. GSCO2_2. Next base: position 35,820 of record JASAMZ010006466.1, on the reverse strand, counting down.
ATTTCAGACGAATTGCTGCTGTGTTGCAAAAGTTATTAATGACTCAACCAGCTGTACTCTGAAGCAGCTTTGAAACTACAAATGTGCATGGTTCGGACTGCAGATTGACGCCCGATTCAGGCCCGTTTAGTATGGTAGCCCCGCCCAGGCCCGGCCCGACCAAAAATGCAAAAGCCCGGGCCCGGCCCGATCTGGGCAACCCAAAAGCTCGCCCATGGGCGGGCCGGGCCGGGCTTTTTTCGGGCCGGCCCGGCCCGTGCGGAACCCTGATGTACATACGTTTTTGTGATGCTTCTAAAATGTGCATAGATTCGTGCAACGCACCAAACTTTTTTCACCGCGATTTCACAAAATCGACAAAATTAAGAACATAAGAAATTCACCAATTTTCCCAGGTCACCCAGCTCAACTGCATGACGCACGAGTGCGACAGCGGCGCTTCCCAGCAGCAAATCAGAGCTATTTTACAACAAAATAGCGACGAATCAGAGAATAAATTGTACGCCAGATATGAGAATTTGCTATTGGCCCAGGCTTTGGATTTGATGACCGATGTGGTGCACTGTCCCAGGCCCATGTGCCAGCAACCGGTGAGGAATGTGTGTGGGGAAAATTGGGGGAAAATTGTAGAAATTGAACTTGTGGTTTTTTTCGCCCGGTCTCAGCCGGGCGAACCCCTACGAGAGCTTATCGTGCGTGCGTGCGTACGTACGTACGTACGTCCGTCCGTCACGCTCTCAGATCTCGCCGTTGGTAAGTCGTAGGAAGGAGATCTTGGACTTTATGGATAGCTCTCGACTTACTGGTAATGTCGCAAGAGACTTTGAAATTCAAACGTTTGAATTGCGCGCGCTACAGTAACCCGAAGGTTCAAACTGAAAACGGCTCTAACTCGCTCGTCTTACGTCGTAGAGCGGCGCGCGATAGGCCAACTAAAAGGTCTCGACGTGCGCTTTCGTTTGGCATTAAAAGTTTTCTTAATTACGCAAACACGCAACACGAAAAGCGACATTATCGCGTTTTTAACGCAGAAATCGCTCTAACTGGCTCAGCGTGCGTCGTACGGAGACGATCTTGAGTTGCTGGATAGATCTCGACTCACTGATCATTTGTTCTCCTATTGGTCGAAACTCAAAAGTTTGAATTTCGGGAGCTACAGTAACCCAAAGGTTTAAAACGCAAAACTTATCTAACTCTCTCGTCTTCCGTCATAGAGAGACGATCTTGAGTTCGTTGAATAGGTTTCGGCACGCTGATAATTCCGTTAAGAGGAGTCGAAATTCAAAAGTTTGAATTGCGCGCGCTACAGTAACACAAAGGTCCAAAACGCAAAACGGCTCTAACACGCTCGTCTTACGTTGTAGGGCGGCGTGCGATAGGTCAGCTAAAAGGTCTCGACGTGCTTTTCACTTGGCGTAGAAATTTTGTTAATTACGCAAACACGCACCACGAAAAGCGACATTCTCGCGTTTTTAGCATAGAAATCGCTCTAACTCGCTCAGCGTGCGTCGTAGAGAGACGATCTTGAGTTGCTGGATAGATCTTGACTCACTGATCATTTGTTTTTCTATTGGTCGAAACTCAAAAGTTTGAATATCGCGAGCTACAGTAACCCAAAGGTTCAAACAGCAAATCAGCCCTAACTCGCTCGTCTTACGTTGTAGAGCGGCATTCGTTCGACCGTTTGAAAGCTTACGTTGAGGCAGTTGTTGAACGGTCATTCCTAAAGAAATACTTTTGTTTTTTTATATCCTTGTCTTACGAACAACTTTGTCTGCTAAAAAAATTAATCCCGGGCGATCCCAATGTTGCCTTGCAACAACCGCTCAGAAATGCGTGTCTTGCTAAAAAAATTAATCCCGGGCGATCCCAATGTTGCCCTGCAAGAACCGCTCAGAAAGCAGCGTTTCAGAAGTAGCGCATGAATAGTGGACTCCGGGCGGGCGCGCATCATATCGGAAAGGCTTCGAAATACTGTACAAAAGTATCCACTCTTTTACTCTTCCACTTTAAAACACTCACAAACCACTCTGTATTAATAAAACAACTCAACTTTTTTAAAACAGCTTGTTTTACGTAGAATGAGATATTGCATATCGCAGTAAGCTGTTCAGTTACACCGTGGTGCGTTATTTGGGGGGAGGGCGCTTATTAGAGAATTTTCGGTAGATTGTCTTTACAAGGTGTACAATGTTTGTTCAATTCACAACGTCTCATGTGTTAATATAATTCACAATGTTTCACTGAATGTACAATTCTCCGCTCTTGCTAATTCTTGAAGTTTAGGCAGTATGTGAATGTCTTGTTTGTGTGATTATTTACTCCTGTGATAATTTCCTTCAGCAAGTTTCTCTCAAAGTCATTTACACAAGTGGGCGGATGTGGAGTGTCTGCCACAAATTTTCACAATGTTTACAATCCAAATTCGACCGCTCCAATAATTTTCCACCTCTTCCAAGGTCCTTCTCGACACGGACGCGAATCCCCAAGGGAAAGTGGCGCCAAATTCAAATTCAAAAACTCAAGACAATAGACCCCCCATGGGCACGTGTCTGGTGTGCCAGTACTCATTTTGCACATACTGCCGCAAGGGTTATCACGGAGTGGCTCCCTGCGCGCTCACTAGCAGTGAGTTTTAGAGTGTCATTGCGTGTTTTGTGGAAAATACGCATTTTGGGAGGGGTATGGAGCGTTGAGAAATGGCGTGTTGCGTATTTTGTGAATAGAAATGGGTACTGGGACGCTTTGGAGCTTTTGATAGGTGCGTGCTGCGTGTTTTGCATAAACTACGCATTTTGGGAGATGGTGGAGCGTTTTAGATGGGCTTGTTGCGTGTTTTATCGATAGTGCGTGAGTGAACGGATTTGTGCGTACATCTTTCCTAGCGTTTTATGTTTGTATTCAAACGCACGCATTGAATTAGCTTCTTTGCGTGTTTTATGAAATTTTATGCGCATAAATGCCATTTTTGTGCGTCTTTTACCCAAATCACGCAATACGCCCCCTTTGTTCAGAGGACAGGCAGCGTATAATCACCGAGTTCCAAAGTGGGGACGCGCAGAAAATTACTCTTTTGGAGAAAAGATTCGGAAAACATACGGTAAAAAGATTGGTGGACGATTTCCTGGCCGAAGAGTGGATTGGTCAGAACAGCAAGCGCTGCCCCAAGTGCGACGCGCCCATCGAGGTATGGGGATACGGTAGCGCGCGGATTTGAATTTTTGAATTTGTGGAAAATTTGCCTTTTGCGGTATTCTACGCCATTTCGGGGTTTTCTGGGGTGGTGAGTACGAATTTGGCGCTGGAATTGCGCTGTGGTTGGTTTTAAGTTAATTTCGAAAGAAAATGGCCAACATTGCATCGCATTAGAGTTATGATGTATCAGATTGTAAAAGTGCTAATTTCCGCATCCAAACATGATTTTTGCGTTCAGAACTGGGTATTTGGAATTTTCACTGAAAATTCGCTGAGTAAAATATTTTTATTTACGCTTTTTTTTCAAATGTGGATTTAAATTTCGAAATTCTCCAGAAGCGCCACGGCTGCAACAAGATGTGGTGCCGCAAGTGTGACACCTACTTCTGCTGGCTCTGTCTGAAGATTCTGGACAAGCAGAATCCCTACAAGCATTTCAATTCGCCCGCCGAAAACTGCTACAACCGCCTGTTTTTCGGCGAAGAGGAAGAAGACGACGACGACGACGATTTTTTGGATAGCGATGACGAAATGTGATAGGATTTTGTGGTTCTTTGTAGTTTTTGCGGCGAAAATTTGATATTTAGGTTGAAGGAGGCTTGTTTAGGCTTGTTGCGGAGGCTAGTCGTCGAGCGTTGGAATTTGCGGCTTTTGTGCACCTTTGGAATTTTGGCGCTCGTTTTACTGTATTCTGGTCTTGTGTGAAGTGTGCGAAAATAGAAAAATTCCGATGACGCTGCGTTTTGGTGTTCACACCCCATGTCGCTACTCTGCGACTCATGGACACAATTTTTCCCGATTTGCCAGCAAAAAAAATTCGAAAATTCAAATTTGGCGCCAAGAGAAATGGGCGACTGGAAGCTGGAGGTGTTTCGCATGGCGATGTTCGTCTTCTTCCCCATAGGCACACTATACATCTACAATCACCCCACCGTCATCTTCATGAGTGTGAGGGACAGGTTTTTGGTCTTTTTTTGGATACAATTTGCGAGTTTTCGGGTTAATTCGAGATTTTAGTTCGTGTCGATCTGGCATTTACAACTCGCGGTCGTGACTGACGTGTGTTTTCATATTGTGATGGTGTGAACGTAAAAGTAAGAAGTATACGACACCTCAGGAGCAGGGGGGGGGGGGGGTCAAATGTCTCCCAAAAGTGCCAGAATCGCTCATTTCGGGTGGAAACGTGCGAAATTTGGCAAAAATCGCTCTGACGCTTCATTGCTATTTATTAGTGGGGGTGTGTGCGCCTGGATTTCTATGTTTTTTTGCGAATAATTCAAATTAAAACTGCAGGTCTTTCGCCAAGAGCGCATGAACAGGGCGCAAATCAAGCAAGAGAACGTCGACAGGCTGGAGGAATTGAAAGACCTATTCAGAAGGAAAGCGTTCATGGACAAGCAGGCCGAGTGGCAGCAGTTTTTGGAAGAACAGAGGGAGAAACAGTCGCAAAATTCGGAAAATACGGAATGATTGGATAGAATTTTGGGGTTTTTTGGTGTCTGGGTTACTGTAGGAAGGGAAAAAGTGTCTTTGTGCGAGCTGTAGAGCGTTCCTAGTCTCGCGACTTAAGATTTTTGTAGCGCTCTTGATGATAGTTCTGTTAAGACGTTATTGACGCGACACGCACCAGAGCTGACGCCAGGCCAGCAAAACCGATTTCAATAATTAGTGTGTTTGGTTCATCGGAGAGCTTCTAATAGAGGGATTCTCACTATTTTCACCAAAACTTCGTCCGAGGCGCTATTTACGCAACACGCACCAATGCTCACGCAGACGCGCTACAAATCGTACCGTAACAACTGCAGATAACTCGCCAACACACAACTGTGGACGCATGATTTACCAATGACAACGGAAAACGACAACGTTGCGAGACGCGATTTTCCACTGAATTTCACTGATTTTCATCGAAATTTATCGATTTTTTTCCATTCAAATGGGCTTGATCTTGAAGTGTAGGCCGATGAGTGAGAAGACCATGCACTTGAGGTCCTGCACCAGGTAGTAGAAGGTGCGCAGGCCCTCCGGGTCCCTGGAATTACAGTAATGGGTGATGGTGAACAGTTTTGGTGGTGAAAAATATTGAAAATGTGGAAAATTTGGAAAAGTTCAAAATCTGGAAATTTTCTAGTTTACAAATTCCCAACATAATTTTTACAACTCGATTACTTTGCTGGACTGTGGCATTTTTGGTTTTCAAAATGTAAGAGTAAGTCATTTCACTTTCGAATGGTGCTGATTTTGTTTTTCAAAATGCAAAAAAATCCACAAAACGAAACAAAGACACTCCCGCATACTTGCTGTTGTTGACGTCGACGAGAGAGCCGATCTTGGATGTGGTGAAGGAGATGTGCTCGTCCCCCAGCAGGATCTCCAGCTCCTGAGAGAAAAAAAATGAATTTATTGGCTGTTTTGTGAACGAGAAAGATACACAAACGTTTACAAACAGTGGAAAGGTGTATCTTGGACTGAAGCACCGCAGTGGGAGGAGGAAGGGGGGAGGGGGTTATATACCACTCTTCTTTCACCCTATCCCCCATTTAGTAACACTCACTTGCATCATCTATTCTACTGGTAGCTTTATTTCACGGAACAAATGGCTCTATTCGATGGACAAACCCACTTGTGCCATGAAGAGAGGATATTTGTGACAAATCCCCATGGACCGATCACAATCTTCCCTCTCCAATTCTCCGAATTTTCCAATCCCACAAAAAGCGCGCCAAATTCAAAAATTCAAACCTGTCGTCCCACTCTGTCTGGCTGGGGCCAGGTGGAGTCGTCCTCCTGCATGAGCTCGCTGTCCTCTATGATTCGACGCAGCTCCTGGATCACACGCTGGTTGATGTAGGCCTACAAGCAATGATGAGAGATAGGACGATTCGGCGCCGCGGCGAAATGGTTCAAAATAATACTACGGTAGTAGTAGGGGGTTAGGAGCTTTCTGTACGATTCGACGTAGCTACTGGGTCGTAAGCGTTGATTAACGCAGGCAAGGTCGTAGGGTCATACGACAATTGGGCGCCGCGCCCAAATGGCGCATTGCGTCAAAATTGAACTATCACGGAAGCGGATAGTGGAGTGGATTGATCTAGGCAGCCGAACCAAACCGACGGTGGCAAAACTGTTGCAATGCAGTCCACTACTTGGCAATGTTCAGAACGGACAAGAACGTGTCACGTGTGGCACACACCCACTGCTGCGGCAGATATTCGCACCAAATCATTAGCCAACCGTTCAAAAAGTGGCGCAAGATAAAATTTAACAAATTCCGTTCACCTCCTTCCTGATCATGGTGTCGTTCTTGTAATTCGAGTTGTTGGCGTAGCGCATCTTGCCTGAAATTGGACAAAAATGTTGGATCAAAAATTAGACAAAACTAACCAAAATCCTCAAAAAATTACCGTCGGGCCGAAATTCGAATTCCAGAAACTCGTGGCCGAATTTGCCCTTGTGACCAACGTAGTAGCGAAGGTAGAAGTCGTCGTTCGAACTACGCGCCATTCTGTCCAAAATTCTAACTAGATTCCTCAAAATCGATCGAAATTCTACGCAATCTTTGTCCGAATACTCACTCCAAACACGCTAACAGTGAAGCACTTCGCAAGTATTGGGTCTCGAACGGAAAATTGGCGAAGCTACAGTATGAAGTTGTTTTGGGACCGGAACCTATTGCAGCCTAGGGGAAATGGTTTTGTCTGCCACGTCGAGTAAAATACGAAAGCAAGCCGCTGGCGATAGTGGAAGACTTTCCAGAAACGCTATCAGAAGACTTGAGCTACCGTAACAGGGTGATACTATTTGCGAGTATTTGAAATATAATTATACAAGCCCTTTCTATCTGATTCTCTGGTTTAGCACTCAGCAGCGGTTCTCCAAACGTGTTTCAACGTTGCTGGTTCAGCGCTCATTTCGATGTCGATTGATTTTGTGTCAGCTGTCTAAATTCAACTTTCGAATTGGTTGGCAAAGTGAAGCAATGGAAGTAATGCGTAAAATGTAGGAACTGAATACTTCTTGCTACATGTGTACTTACATAAATTCATATGCTTGTGCATACCAGGCTTTCACTTAGAGTGCAATGCATAATTTAATGTGCGTGACTGCTAGAGCAACATGACAGTCCCACAGTCACAACCTGCCAATCCCAAAGTGTTGGCAAGCCGGTTTCAAGAAAGACACTGAATCCTACTTGTACACAAGAATGACAGTTCAATGAGTGCTGAATAGCGGTCCCTTGAGTCCTGAAGTCCAGTTTAATGAGTGAAGAATGATAGTTCAATGAGTGTTGAATAGCGGTCCCTTGAGTCCTAAAGACCAGTTTAATGGGTGAAGAATGACAGTTCCATGAGTGGAGAGAGGATGCCTTGTCTTGCCCCATTCAACACATGGCTCTCCTTTTCAGAATTTGTTCAGGGTTTTGTTCAGGCTTGATTAGGTGCATAGGCTCAGGTCAATGTCGCGTATTCTCGAGTCAAGCTGTTCTGCCCAACTTTGGTTGCGTTAAACAGGTCGCGTATTCTCTATTTTTTGTAAGCTGTTCTGCCCAACTTTGGCGCGTTCAGCAGTGTTAAGCCACCTGTATTCTATAGTATCGTATTGTCTACTTTGCTCCTTCGTGTACTGTCCTCGCTGTTGTTTTGACTTCGTGGTACGCCCCCTGCTTGCAGTGGTTTACGCCTTTCGCCTTTACACCTTTTACCACAAAAAACCTTTGAACCTTTGAACCAAGATTTGGTCCTAGGCGCAAGTGTAGACACACAATTAAGCCCAGACTTGGCTCAGATATCTGGATGAAGTCATCAACCAAGCTAGCTGTTCAGTCTCTCTGCAGAGGGTTCAATGAAGTGTTCAGCTGACGCACCAGAGGACATTCTTTACTCCTCCAAAAATATGCAGTTACTCAACTGGTATTTTGCTTGCACCACAGCCATGCTATTTTAATCTCAACTTTAGTTATAGTAGTTGGTAAATGTTATTGAGACCAGTGGTTGATAAGACCATTCCTACCCCTACAGGACCACTATTTTGTAATAGTGTTGCATTATTAAACATTCTTATTGTATTGCTAAAGATTCCGCACAGACTAGCTCAGCATCCCCAATCCCCATGTTCCCCATTGGAAAGTCTTTCCCTTGCGGAAGCAGCGTGCGTCACAAATAGCTGACTATGCTATGACGCAAGCGGTTACAAAACAGTGCGTAGTTTAGTAGTGCTCTGCGGCTTCTGCGGCCTGCTTTCATATTTTCCTCAACCGTGGAGATAACAATCAGAACGCCCCTTTGAAGTTCTCAGCATTTTGCGGTTGAAGAGGAGAAGAGTTTCCGTTTAGGTAAGTTGCCGTGAGAAAAGTCGAAGTTTTAGTTGCCAAGCAAACGAAAATGGTGGGAATTTTGCCAATTATTCCCCCAAAATTGCAATTTTTCACGCATCTCGTCCAAATTCTTTAGAGTCACCGCAAGTTCTCGGCTCCGAGGCACGGCTCTCTGGGCTTTCTGCCCAAGAAGCGGTCGAAGCGTCACAAGGGCAAGGTCAAGGCCTTCCCCAAGGACGACCCTTCGAAACCCGTCCACCTGACCGCCTTTATGACCTACAAGGCGGGCATGACGCACATCGTGCGCGAGGTGAGGGAAATTGTGTGAAATTTGGAGAAAAGTTTGATTTATGTGGTATTTTTGGAGATTTTGCGCGTTCTTGGAGAGTTTGCTGTATTTTTTGGACCTTTGACGTATTTTTTGATCTTTTGTTGTAGTTTTGGAGGCCTTTTGGAGATTTTTGCTGCGTGGAAAAATTCCTATGCTTTTGGATATTTTGGTATTGGTGGAGACCTTTTGCTGTATTTTTAGAGATTTTTGCTGTATTTTTGAGGATTTTTATGTATTTTTGGAGCTACGTCAATTTTACTGTATTTTTGGAGATTTTTTACTGCTGCTGTATTCATTGAAGTTTTCCCAATATTTTTGGAGAATTTTTGCAGAATTTTTGTCGATTTTGCGCGTATTTTTCAGGTGGAGAAGCCCGGATCGAAGGTCAACAAGAAGGAGGTGGTGGAGGCGGTGACGCTGCTCGAGGCGCCGCCCATGGTCATCGTGGGTACGGTAGTTTTTGGCGCGCGATTTGAATTTTAGAATTTTATTTTTGCGGGAACGTGATTTCGACGAATACCCCCGTCCTAATGAGGTCGCACTCTGTCCTAATGGGCCTCGGAGCGTGTGGATTAGCAACTCTATGATTCCCGTGACTTTGAAATAGTTCGAGAATTTTTAAAAATTCAAATTTGGATTTGGCGCCAATTTAGGCGTTGTGGGCTACATCGAGACGCCGAGGGGGCCGCGCGCCTTCAAGACCATCTACGCGGAGCACCTGAGCGAGGAAATGCGCCGCCGGTTCTACAAAAATTGGTATTTTATTAAAAATTGGAAATTTATACACATTTTTGCGCTTTCTCGCGATAGTGATGAGCCAATAATGGAAAGTAGTGGTCCGAAAGTCGCGGCTGAGGAGAAATTCTTGACGGCAATTGATCTGAATCGCGGGAAAATGCAAGGGTGTTAATTTTGTGACAGTTTGCGAATTTTTGCCACCCTGTACAATGGTAAATTTAGGCTCAATTGCGTCTGTTCCTATTGCCTGTTTTGTCTCCTCTGCGCACTAGTGCATGAGACAATCACTGAAAGTACGCGCCGAGTAAGCCCTTCACTGTCGCTAAACACGCAACACGCACCGTTGTGTGCGCTGTGTGACATAAGGGCGTCGAGTGTTCGAGCGATGTGACCGAAATGTGGCGTTCTTGAAAGTAAGGGTTTGGTTTCATAACTTGAGGTGTATTGATTGTGTTGCAATTGTCGGCAGAAGTCAGCATGTTAATTTGAAGCTCTTTGAAAATGAAAAAATCTGAGAAATTAATTTTTTACATCTTTCTACTGACACCAGATCAGGAGCTCATTTGCAAACTCCCTTCGTTCCTGTCAAATTATTTTTCTTTCGAACCCAAATTTTCCTCAATTTTTTTACCAAAAACCCACCCTGTATCAAAACCCACCCAACGCAGGCACACGTGCAAGAAGAAGGCCCATTCTCGCACGGCCAAGAAGTGGGGCGACGACGAGGGAAAGGCCGACATCGAGAAGGATTTGAACAAGATGAAGAAATACTGCTCCGTCATCAGAGTCATCGCCCACACGCAGGTTTTGTGTGGATTTTGGACGATTTTTTTGGCATGAAAGTACCAAAATGTTCTAGAATGTAGCGCTGGAGTCGAAGCGAGACGGTGTACTCCACAGTTGTGAGGTCGTAGCGTGAGAATTGAGAGCAATGTGGCGAAATTTCGCGAAATTTGAATTTGTTTTCAGCAAAAATTCAGTCGATATCTAGCTCCTTGTGACTCAGATTGCAAAACTGGTGTCAAATTCGCAATGTACACCTCACAGACCCCAAAATGACATACAACACTCCTTTCAGTGATAGTTGCGTGTTTGCGTGATTACCCTTCGCCTAAAACACGCAACGATCCAAATGAGAGACGCAATGACGAAAATCGTCTGCAATACCGACCCAATGCTTTGGGGACCTCAAGTAAACATCCGAGCGTCTTTGACACAACTCCAATTCTAAACACGCAACACGCCGCTCGAACTACGTCGCAAAATTCAAAATAATGCCAAAATTTAGATGAAACTGCTGCCGGGTCGTCAGAAGAAGGCGCACGTGATGGAAATTCAGCTGAACGGCGGCACGATTTCCGACAAGGTCGATTTCGCCAAAGAGCACCTGGAGAAACAGGTGATTATGGTGATTTTTTATCGATTTTGAGGCGTTTTTCTGGAGCAATGATGCAAAACTGTGGGCCTACATCTCTGGGAGATGGTGAGGATTCCCCATCTCACAAAAACTCTTCTACACTGAGCTCTGAAAGAGTGGACATTTCCGAATTTGTCAAATTTTGTCCAAAAACTGAAAATATCCCTACAATTCACAGGTCCCAGTGGACAAGGTGTTCGAGAGCAGCGAGATGATCGACGCCATAGGGGTCACCAAGGGAAAAGGATTCAAGGGCGTCACCTCCCGCTGGCACACCAAGAAACTCCCTCGCAAGACACACAAAGGACTGAGAAAGGTGAGAGCATCCCTCCTTCACTCCCCCCCCCCCCCCCTCCTCTCCATCCCTCCCCATCACTGAATATTCATGCGACTATGATGATCCCAAAGGAAAGTAGTGGACTGACCTCCCTAGAGTGAGGAGAACCATCACTGACGGCTTGAGAACTGAGTTGCAATATATCAAATTGTCAATTTGTGCGATATTTGTTTCGGCAAAATTATACAAATTTTTTAATTTCACTACAGGTGGCCTGCATTGGCGCCTGGCATCCCAGTCGCGTCTGCTTCTCCGTCGCCCGAGCGGGACAGAAAGGTGATGACATTCGTATAATTCACAAAAATCAGCAAATATTCAAAAATAAATACAATTGTCTCTCGAGCAGTGATGGAGAACTATGGATGCGAAGTACCTACATCTCTGTGAGAGAGGTGGTGGGGATTTCCTATACTGCCTTCCTTCTGAGCTCGAGCAAAAATATTGAACAAATTTGAAATTTTGCAAGGATTTTGCCTCGGAAGGAGTTTGTGTTCGACTTTAGAAAATTTTCATTCGCTTTCAAAATGTGGAGAACTTTTTGTTCTTTTTTCAAATTTAAGTTTTCAAGTTTTTCATCTCAGGCTACCACCACCGCACTGAGATCAACAAGAAAATCTACCGCATAGGGAAGAGTGCTCTGGTGGACAAGAGGAACGCCTCCACCGATGTCGACATCACTGAGAAGACCATCACTCCTATGGTTGGTTTTTCTGTGATTTTGGCGCCGAATTTGAAGATTTGAATTTTTTTGAATTGTTAAAGTGTGTCAATAAGCTAATGATCAGTTGAGGGGGGGGGGGATTGTGCTGCAGTTTGTGGCAACGAATTTGGGAGTTTGAATATTTTGAAATTTGAACTTTCAGTAATTGAAATATGATGTTGGGCTTGTAGAAGCGATTTCTTTTCGGCGTTTTGACGTCTTGTGACTACTAAGCTGTGTGAATGAATCCATGAAACTTGCTGAATTAACGTAATGGTAGCTAATAATTCATGCTATTTTGCAGCTTGGACAGTGTTGTTGTAATCATTTAGAATCAACAATTTCCCATTTCTCTGCAGGGCGGCTTCCCCCACTACGGCACTCTCAAGCAGGACTACGTGATGCTGAAGGGATGCTGCATGGGACCCAAGAAGCGAGTCATCACCCTGAGAAAGGTGGGCGCCATTACTGTAGTTTGGGTATTTGAATTTGAAAATTGAATTGTGAAAGAAATTGCTATTTGAAATATTCGCAATTTGAAGAAGGTGAAATTTGCAAAATATGAAAGTTTAAAAGTTGCACTCCGGCAAAATTTGAGTAGATTTGAAAAAAATTGAAACATTTTTTAAACTACGGAAGAATTCCAAAAATTCGAGCGATGGTGGAAAAGATCTCTTACAAAATAGCATGGGGATTCCCAATTCTTCTTCCTTCTTTCTCTGAGCTCGGGAATTTTCATAAAATTGCTCGAAAATGAGTAAATTTTCCCCAAAATCACAAATTTTCAAATTTTCAGTCCCTACTGACGCACACCAAGCGGGCGGCCCTGGAGAAGATCGAGCTCAAATGGGTCGACACCAGCAGCAAATTCGGTCACGGTCGATTCCAGACCCATGCGGAGAAGAAGTCTTTCATGGTACGTGTGGGATTTTGAATTGTGAATTATTGTTTTGTAGTGGAAAATTGGTCCGTACCTATCTCCGCCCCCCCCCCCCCCCACCCTTGCATTCACTCCCTCCCTTATTTCCCTGGTTTTTTTAATTTCGAGAATTTCAATTGCGTGTTTGCGTAATTATCCCGCTAAACACGCACCTACTACCCAATCAAGTCGCGATGACGACAATTGTCTGCAATACCGACCCAATTACGTGTGGGGACCTCAAGTAAACATCCGAGCGTCTTTTATTAGCGCAAAACACGCAACACGCCGCGAATACTACGCTCCGAAATTACAATTTTTAATTTTTTAGGGCAAGCTCAAGAAGGACTTCTTGGCGGAACAGGAAGCCTAGAGGATTCGCGAGGAAATCACATTTATTAGGGATTTCGACGGTTTTATTAGGATCGTTTGAGGCAGAATTGTGGAATTTTGGTTCTGTTGTTGCGCCGTTCTGTTGAGTTTTGCTCTTGTTGCCTTGCGTTGATTCGGGTTGAAAGAAAAAAGAGGATTTTGGTGGATTTGGTGCGAAAACTTGAATTTATCAAATCCCTTGGATCAAAGGCGATTGGTGTTTAGAATTGCGAACTGTGTGTAATGATGGAAATTTTGAACGTTGTGCGTTATAGAATGGCGGACAAGCTAGAGTTTCAAGGTATTCTTGTTAGAATTTGTTTCTACCCACCCTGTATTTTCGCTGAAAAATTCAAATTCAAATTTATTTTACGAAGTTGTCACAATCAACCTGCTGCCCACCCTGTATTTCATTTCAATATTCGATTTTCGCACGGATTTTCACAAAATGAACTTTTGACCCACCCTGTATTATTTGAAATTCAAATTTGGCGGCATATAGACTTCCACGACGCGAAGGTGGAGGAGGTGAGGTCATCGCGCGATCCTTCTGGAGGGGAAACCACATACGAATTCGAGCATGCCGACTCGGACAAGGTGGGGAATTTGAAATTTTGAAAATTCGCACAAATATCGGTTGCAGTGACGAATAAAGGACAGTGAGCCATTAATGTGCTGTGACTGTGTGTGTTGCGTGTTTACGCGCGCTGACTTATGAAATGTGTACAATTTGTTTCGAAAAAAACGGGAAATTTGATTGGATTAGTGCTGTATTTTCCAGATTTTTTTACTACAGTAAGTCCAGTTGTGTTTCACGTCTTTTAAGAAATTCTTTTGGTAATTTGCAGTTTTTCGTGGAAATTTGCCTTCCGTACCCATTTCCCCTGTGCTTGTTGCGTCTTTTCCCCTCTATTCACGCACCGTCTACCATTACAGCTTCTGGAGAACGACAACGGACAAATCAAGCGGGCGGTCAACAATTTTCTATCACTCGAATACTACCAACAGTATTTCGATGTGGATACGGATCAAGTGTTGGGCAGAGTGAAGAGAAGTCTACTGCCCTCCAAGGAGAATTTCATAGCCCAGCACATCAGACCCTTTCCAGAGTTGTACGGTGGGTTTTTGGAGGATTTGTCCCGTGTTTGTACACGTTTGATAAGTGTTTGTCCGATGGAATTGATAGGAAATTGTGTAATGTGGATTTTTGATGCCTTTGTCAATCTGTGGCGAGTATATTGAGGGTACAAATGCGTTTGTCGTGTCCAATGAACAAGTGACACAACAGATGGATAATTTGTAGCTTTGTGACAAACGTATTTGTCCGATGTCACCCGACAGACGCATTTGTCCAACCGTGCCAAGGGTTCTAGACAAGGCAAGTGCGTTTGTAATTGACAAATGCTATAACGAACTGGCTAAGTGTGCACTTAGCGTCGGTAGAGGCGCAGGATATTGGATGGCATTCGACGCGTGAAGTGCTTTAGAAAAAGGTGATGCGGTTAAACATTTGGTCTGAGGTTAGGAGAGTGATGCAAATTATTAGAACATGTATGATTTTAATGGAGTAATAAACTTAAATATTAATAATAATTAATTAATTAATGCAAGACTTTTAGTAATTTGTTTTGAAATCCTTTCCAAATCCGTTTTTCCACAAGTTAATTCAATTTCAGGTCCCGTCTGGATTTCGGTGACTCTGATCTTTTCCACTGCCATATTCGCGAATATCGCCAACTATATCGCCTTGGGAAGGCAGGAGTATGACTTTGGATTGGGTGAGGTGTACTGTAGATGGGGGTTTGAAATTTTGAACATATTTTGCAGGATGAGGATTTTTAATTTGCAGCGAAAATTGTAACTTTGAAGGACTTTGAAGCTTGGCGTATTCTTGTTTGTGTTGGAAATTGGAAATTTGAGTTTACCAATGAAAATTGTACTTTTGAAGAACTTTGAAGCTGCTACGGTGTATTATTCTTGATTGGCTTTGGTTCGAACGTTTTGAGTTTCTCAGTGAAAATTGTATGTCAATTTTTATACTCCACAAAAAAGTGTGGAGTATATAGCGATTGTGCGCGAAACGCAGTAATTTTAACCGGATGGGGTTCGCGCGTGAAGCGGCCGATTTGCAAACGGTCTTTTGCGTTGGGTAGGCCTAGTAAGTGGGCAGGGTGGACACCAAAGGGGGTCACGCTGCGGGACCCCGTTGGCGGGAAATTCAAGAATTTAATTTTTCAAAGTACTGAAAATTGGTCTGGGCAAGGTAGAACTCGAAAAAGTTGCATATAGTGGTATATACTATCTTTTGATATGTTGTAGTACCCGATAAGGCCGAGGGTGGAAGAAAAGAATTGGATCGCTGCGGGACCCATTTTGGCGCCAAATTTGAAAAATTCGCGATTTTAGGTTCTTTTCCAACTTTGACGGGCTGCGGTGCGAGCTAGGTAGCAGCTAGAGCGGCGAGACCGCTTTTGGTGCTCCTTCCCAGCTGTCCTCTATCGAATGAGCCATGAACGGAGAAAATCGGTTGAACTTTTTCGACTCCGGGGTCGAAAATTGCGATTTTCACGTTTCGACGTCTGTAGCACCCGAATGCTTTGCCGGATCATTCCAAAAGTGGTTTTAAACGATTCTACGTTAAAATCTGGTCCAGAAAACTGTTTTTGGCAAATTTGCAGAGCTACAGTAACCCTGCCGCGTCCATTTGAATTTTGGGTGTCCGGTCGACTTTGGCGATATTATACTCGATTTCGGGGTTTTCGGGGGCGCTGATTACGAATTTGGCATTCGTTTAGCGTTTAGATGATGTTTGAACGTACCTATGACGAATTCGCATGCTACCGTACCCCAAGTGCAGAATTTCGGTTCTGCGAGTCCATAGGAAATTAGGGGTGTTGTATGTTGATTCCGGGGTATTCTGGGATGTAGATCACGAATTCGGCAATAGTTTTGCGATTGGGGGTGTCAGGGGGCCACAACAGCAGATGAGTCACCGTGCGTAGGAGTTCAAATTTGTGGAGTATACTGCGTCTCCCGGACGACTTGCCTGGTTATGTTTTCTGCCCATGAAACTTTCTTTTTGCATAAATTATGCAACTTTCACCACATTTTTTTGTTTTTTCAGTCACCCTCGCGTCGAGCATCATATTCTCTTACGTGGTCTTTGTGCCTATGCTCGTGTACGCCTATCTGCTACACGGCAAGTCTGAGTACGCGTACAGCTATTTGGAGATACTGTGCGCCTATGGCTACAGTTTGACTGCCTTCATTCCCGTCTCTGTGAGTGGATTTTGTGAAAATTGCGCAGATTTGACGGTTGAGTGCAGTAATTTTGGCTGTGAGGGCGCAAATTGCACAAATTGTGAAAACGAATGCTGCCAAATTGTGAAAATCCGTCCGATAATCCAATTGCAGCCGATATTTGCGCGATAGGATTTGGGCACATAGTTCGAATTCTTACGCGCTGGTCAGTAACTGAATGTTGCCCTACTTTACGCGATCTAACCGCATTACACCAGAATGTCTCCCACAAATTGCAGATTCTGTGGGTCATTCAAAGCGAGTTATTGCGGTGGATTTTGATTTTGGCCGCCGCTTTCATAGGGGCTTCTCTGCTAGTCTCGAGTCTGTGGCCCGCTACTAAAGACCAGAAGAAATTGGTTGGCAATTTGCGGCAATTTTTGCGCTGGAATTGGAAAAAATACTTGAATTTTGCAGCTCGCCGTCGGCTTCATTGTTTGCGTCGTCGTGTTGCACGTTCTCCTGGCGTTGGCGTTTAAGGTGAGGGGAAATCTGGAAAATAACGCTAAATCGAAGTAATGTGCCGCAATTTGGAAACTGTCGGGAACCACAAAATCCGCAGCCGATCCAGATAATGAAAAATAAGGTCAAAGCTCGATTTGTCGCCGTTTTCATTGCAGTGTGGTAATTTGTACGAAAATTTTCAAAAATATTGAATTTCTGGATTTTGTAAAACCAAAATTTCAATAAATTCCAAGTTTTCAAAATTCAGGAGGGTTTTCTGAGGCACGCCCATCAACTTCCCCCATCCTCCGTGACAGAAGAATTGGAAACGGTGTCGAAAAAGGTACAAGAGGCCACTTTCGGCGGAGAAAATTCCGACAAAAATTTGCCCGTTGAAAGTGGAGACAAAAAGCAAGAGGAGGCGACGAAAACGTTGTCAAAAACCACCACTGTCGGCCGGAAGAAAGTGTAGCGTTTTTGGTGTGGTTTGGGATCGAATTTCGCGTGGTTTCGGTGTATTTTGTTTTTTGCTGCTTTTTGGGGAAAGGCGAGCTGTGATCTTTTGAATTTTGTTTTTGGACGCGGTCTCATTTTGCGGTGTTCATGCCTTGGTTTTTCTTGAGAGTTGTTTTGTGCGCATATTATTAGAGTTGAACAAGTTATGGCGTGAATTGTATGGAGGCGACCGGCTCAAGTCAAACATTTGTGGAGTATACTGTATCCCGGACCACCCCTCTAGAACAATTTCCTAAAATTCCTAAACAAAACACGATTTTTCCAACTACATACGCAGAGAATAACAGCAGCACAAAACGCGAAAAGTCAACATCGCTTGTGTATTGTATGCCAATCGGTGATTATACCGTACTCCAAATTCAAAAATCATCGCTACAGTAACCCCTGTCGTTTCAAGTCTTCGAAGGTCTTTCTATTGACCACATTTCCCACCGAATCCTCGTATTCTTCCTCGAATTCCGGCCGGAATCGGCTCACCTCCTTGTGCTCGCGGATTTTCTGCCACACTGAAAAAATTGCGTCGATTTCGAAAATTCGAAATATCTGAAAAGTGGACACTTTCGTGTTTGAATGCTTAAGTGGCGAAAATTGACGCCAACCGCGCCCATTCATTGCAACCATACGTAGGCAGCCAAATTTTTTGTCGATTTGTACATTTTTTAATCAAATAATTCTATAACTTTGATAAGTTTTGTCAAGAAACCCACACTCAATGGCGTCCTGTATTTTCGTGACGTTGGCAAAGTGGGCGGTGTTGGGAATGCCCAGGCAGCGCATGCCGTGCGAGTGGCGCCATTCCTGGAATTGCAAAATTTGATTTTCTTTACAAATTTTCAATTTCTTTCAGATATTCAACAATTTCAGTTTTTACAAAATTTCAATCTTTCACAAAATATCATTTTCGCAAAATTTCAAATTGTGTCAACATTTTCAATTTTCACAATACATCAATATTTCACAAAATTTCGATATCTCACCAAATTTCCATTTTTCACAATGTTCAATTTTTCAAAATTTCAAATTCCCACCGAAAAGTGTCGCTGAAAGGCCTTGGGGCCCTTGTAGATCTGATTGCCGCATATCTCACAGGGATAGCTGATGTTCAGGCCGTGCAGCTTGTACAGCCAGTAGGGAATGGGCTGTAAGCGTATGACATAAGCGGTTTGCATACTCCTGATGTAAGCGTAAGGTACGAGATGGACTTTGGACTATTAGGCTCTGTTGGGTATGTCGTGAGGTCAAATGTCCTTGCTACACCAATAGTCGAACTAAGAAAGTGAAGAAATGACAATTTCCGTACCAAATACGTCTTAGCACCTATCTATAGATGCAACAGTTAACAAGACAAGGTTTTCCGCCTACAAGACCCATTGTGGGATACTGTAGCTCGAAGTCAGTTTCCACATTACCAAACCACCCTGGAGCGTTCTCCCAAAAACTCGCTTACTCTGCCCCCCCCCCCAACCACCGCAAGAAACCATCAAATCCCGGGGCGAACGCAATCTTGCCCTTTGCCCATCACCTTCCCAGCCCAGCGGGAGGTTTTTTGGTGTCATATTATACTAACCCACTCCTCCAAACTACCGCCCCCCCCCAAGAAACCGCCAAATCCCGGGGCGAAGTCAATCTTGCCCTCCTCCTCCTCCTCCTACCTTGCCGTCCCATCCCAGGGGCAGGTTCTTGGGGTTGTAAGGTATATCATCATCATTCTCTTCATCGGAGGGAGGCGCCTGATTCCCACTCTCCTCCTCCTCGTCGCTCTCCACCTCTCCCACCGTGCGCGCTTGTTTGCGCTCCACGTTCTCCCGCGTCTGGCCCCGCTCCTCCTGGAGAAAGGGAGGCATGCAAGGTTGGCTTCTTCACACCCCCCCCCCCCCCACACGTACGTGCGATTGAAGGGAGTGTTGGGGGCGGGGGGGGGGGAGGTATACGGCCCCTTCGAAAGGGGGGGGGGGGCAAAAACCTAAAAATTCTACCAAGAAATTGTCACAAAGTACAACAAGCTGTTTAAAAAAAGTTGAGTTGTTTTATTGATACAGAGTGGTTTGTGACTGTTTTAAAGTGGAAGAGTTAAAGAGTGGATACTTTTGTAAAGTATTTCGAAGCCTTTCCGATATGACGCGCGCCCGCCCGGAGTCCACTATTCATGCGCTACTTCTGACACGCTCCTTTTTGAGAGGTTCTTGCAGGGCAACATTGGGATCGCCCGGGATTATTTTTTTGAGCAAGACACACGCATTTCTGAGCGGTTGTTGCAGGGCAACATTGGGATCGCCCGGGATTAATTATTTTTGCAGACAAAGTTGTTCGTAAGACAAGGGTTTAAAAAAACAAAACTATTTCTTTAGGAATGACCGTTCAACAACTGCCTCAACGTAAGCTTTCAAACGGTCGAACGAATGCCGCTCTACAACGTAAGACGAGCGAGTTAGGGCCCATTTGCTGTTTGAACCTTTGGGTTACTGTAGTTCGCGATATTCAAACTTTTGAGTTTCGGCCAATAGAAGAACAAATGATCAGTGAGTCAAGAGCTATCCAGCAACTCAAGATCGTCTCTTTACGACGCACGCTGAGCGAGTTAGAGCGATTCCTATGCTAAAAACGCAAGAATGTCGCTTTTCGTTTTGCGTGTTTGCGTAATTAACAAAATTTTTAATGCCAAACGAAAGAGCACGTCGAGACCTTTTAGTTGACCTATCGCACGCCGCTCTACGACGTAAGACGAGCGTGTTAGAGCCGTTTTGCGTTTTGGACTTTCGGGTTACTGTAGCGCGCGCAATTCAAACTTTTGAATTTCGACTTCTCTTAACGGAATTATCAGTGTGCCGAAACCTATTCAACGAACTTAAGATCGTCTCTCTATGACGGAAGACGAGCGAGTTAGATAAGTTTTGCGTTTTAAACCTTTGAGTTACTGTAGCTCCCGAAATTCAAACTTTTGAGTTTCGCTCATAGAAGAACAAATGATCAGTGAGTCGAGAGCTATCCAGCCAACCCAAGATCGTCTCCGTACGACGCACGCTGAGCGAGTTAGAGCGATGTCTGCGTTAAAAACGCGAGAATGTCGCTTTTCGTGTTGCGTGTTTGCGTAATTAAGAAAACTTTTAATGCCAGACGAAAGAGCACGTCGAGACCTTTCAGTTGACCTATCGCACGCCGCTCTACGGCGTAAGACGAGCGAGTAATAGCCGTTTTCAGTTTGAACCTTCGGGTTACTGTAGCGCGCGCAATTCAAACTTTTGAATTTCGAAGTCTCTTAGCGACATTACCAGTGAGTCGAGACCTTTCCGTAGAGCCCAAGATCTCCTTCCTACAACTTACCGACGCCGAGATCTAAGAGCGGGACGCACGAACGGACGAACGGACGGACGGACGCACGCACGATAAGCTCTCGTAGGGGTTCGCCCGGCTGAGGCCGTGCGAAAAAATTATTCGAAAATGGGCCAGAAGGTGCCAACAGTGGCCTAAATTTAGCTAGAATAGGCTAGCCATAATATAGCGCCGCAGGCGAAAATTTTCCTGGTAGGGGCGTCTTATCCCCTGCCACATGTATGCCCCTCCACCCCCCTCATTTCTCAAGCCCAGAAGCGCAAAATGGTCCAAAGATTTTTTTGACTATGGGAATTTTTCGGACAAATTCTTCAACAACACAAGTCTGACAATTCTTGAGAATATCCTCCTCCTCTCAAATCAGTGACTGATTTCCAAAAGATGTTGAGAATTTTGACAAATATTTTCGGGCTCAGGGTGTGAGATATCGTAACGCAAGTCGCCGAGGTCTTTTCATGCCGCACAGAGTGCGACAATCCAAAGGTGTCCTAAGCGATTGTCATCACTGCCCGATTACTCAAAACAATTTTAGTGCCATTGAAAATGGTGTGAAACACTGATGTCGCGGGTGCAACTGATTGTTATCAGTAGTAAACTACGTACAAACTGACTTTGTGTAACTGCAGGCGATATAGATAATAGCACCGCAGGCGAAAATTTTGACAGATACAAATTTACACGTTTTCAATAGGCCAATTACCTTCCATATCTTTGAGTGCTGGGGCGGGGGGGGGGGGGGCTAGCAAAATACCGTATATTTCAAATTGCACTCTCAAATTAAAGCCCACTCACGCTCAGAATTTCCATGAAGTGATAGACTTGGCACTCCAAAGCCGCCAAATCCTTTTTCTTTTGTAGTTCCCTCTTTTGCAATTCCTCTTGCGACAATTCGCCCTTTTTCTTTTTGCTGTTCGCTGATTGGTTGGCGAATAGCGCTGGGTCTATTTCCTCTTTCGACTTGCCCTTGACGGAGAGCAGACGCGAGGCCCGTTCATCCAGGGTACTGTAAAGAGGGGATTTGAAAATTTGAATTTGTTGGGGATTTTTGGATTTCGAAAATTTGGTGCCGTGTTTGGTGTGTCCACAGGGTGGTGAATTAGGATCAGGCTTTATATTATGGCTCGAGTTGTTAGGAGGCCAAATAATACGCAAAAGAGTGAAATTCGCTCGCCAACTTTATACACAACTGAGTTTTCCACAAGTTTCTAACAGTTTTTGTAAAACGTCCACATTTCGTACACCAAATCGCTTTTCGCGAGACAATAGCTACATTTCGTCTGGTAAACAACTGGAAAACTTGGCAAAATGCAGGGTAGCGTGTACCAAACAATTCACACACAATATTAGCAATTTTATTCAAAATTTCAATTTCCACCCAATTTTTCTCAAAAACCACAAAATCTCCTACCACCCACCCTCCACACTTCAGTCCCAGTGCCATGAGTGCACTCTTCAGTCTATCCAATCCCAAACCCTTCAACTCGTCCACCGTATTATAAGGGGACAAATCCAAATAGGCCCCAGAGTGTGTCAGAGCGCCGTGGGGGGTCTCTTTGGGCCAGCCCGGGAAAGCCCCCTCCGACCATTGGCTCTCGAAGGAGAGTATGGATTTGTTCACTTCCTGGACAATTGATGAACAATTGGTAGACAATTGGTGGACAATTGGTAAACAATTGGTGGACAATTGGTGAACAATTGGAGGACAATTGATGGACAATTGGTGGACAATTGGGGAAATTAAAAAATATAAGTGGAAAATAGTCAAATTCGTGCAAATGCGAGCCAATTTGTGTAAAACTGTGGAAATTTTAGTAAAATTAGGGAAAACAGTAGATTTGTGGAACGCTGGAAAACCGTGCGGAGAGTTGCGGAAATGAGAAAAAATTAGCGAAATTTGCAAAGATTTGAAGATTTTTGCGGAGATTGCAGAAACACGAAGACCACAAAGGCAGTAGCAGATTGGTAAATACAGGGTGTTTCAGACTTAGGGGACACATTTGAAACCTGTATAACTTTCGCTACAGGCAGTGTATTTCAATGCGAATTGCGCCATTCGAAAGCAAATACTTGGGCAATTTTGTCTCAAAATTTCAGCGTCATGCAGCTAGTAACGTGGGAATGCGAGCGCAAAACGCAAAATTGGCCGTGATGCCCGCCCACGCCAAGGAGGCCCTGCGCAGACCAACTTTGAATCGTTTGTTCGGCAGCGTGTTACAAGCTACACTGTTCGTTCTATGACCATTCGAAGGCGTCTTGTCTTGTCTTGTCTAATGGTGCAAGCCGCACCAAAACTAACTGCAGCCTACCCAAGACTGTAGGTGCCACAAGCCGACGAGTCCTAAGAAATCGTGCAGTTTTACGTTTGGCGTACGCATTGCAGCGTTGCAATTTTTAGACAAAAATTGCCCAAGCTTTGGCCTTCGAATGCCGCAATCCGCAATAGAAAACTCCGTCTGTAGCAAAAGATATACAGGTTTAAAATGTGTCCTCTAAGTCTGAAACACCCTGTACATCTCAAAAACAATTATTTTCCTACCTCTGTCACGTCCATTAGTGGTTTCACGCGACTGAGAAAGCTGCCCAAATACTCCAAAAGCGACTCCAAATACTTCTTGTAGTCAGCCGTCTTTTTCGTCTCTTTCGATAATTCGAATAGCTTGTCCACCGTAGTCAAATAGGTGACGTAGTCGATTTTCTGTTGATAACCAGGCAAGTCGTCCGGGGGACGCAGTATACTCCACAAATTTGAACTCCTACGCACGGTGACTTCTCTGCTGTTATGGCCTCCTAACACTCCCAATCGCAAAAGCAATGCTGAATTCGTGATCTACATCCCAAAATACCCCAGATTCGACGTAGAACACCCCTAACTTCCTATGGAGTCCTGGAACTGAAATTCCGCACTGTGGGTACGGTATCATGCAAATTCGATCATGCCATAACTTCTCTGCTGTTATGGCCTCCTAACACTCCCAATCGCAAAAGCAATGCTGAATTCGTGATCTACATCCCAAAATACCCCAGATTCGACGTAGAACACCCCTAACTTCCTATGGAGTCCTGGAACTGAAATTCCGCACTGTGGGTACGGTATCATGCAAATTCGACATAGGTGTGTTCAAACATCATCTAAACACTGAACGAATGCCAAATTCGTAATCAGCGACCCCGAAAATCCCGAAATCGAGTATAATATTGGCAAAGTCGACCCGACGCCCAAAATTCAAACCGACGCGGCACGGATACTGTAGCTCTGCAAATTTTTCAAAAACACTTTTCTGGGCCAGATTTAAGCGCAGAATCGTTTGAAACCACTTTTGGAACGATTCGGCAACGCATTCGAGCGCTATAGACGCCGAAATGCGAAAATCGCAATTTTCGACCCCGGAGTCGAAAAAGTCGCAGTGTAAGAAAGTTTTTTGTGTTTCGGCCGATTTTCTCCGTTCATGGCTCATTCGATAGAGGACATTTGGGAAGGAGCACCAAGAGTGGTCTCGCCCCTCTAGCTGCTACCTAGCTCGCACAGCAGCCCGTCAAAGTCGACCCGGGGCCAAAAATCGCGAATTTTTCAAATTTGGCGCCAAAATGGGTCCCGCACCGATCCAATTCTTTTTTTCCGTGTTCGGCACTATCGAGTACTACAACATATCAAAAGATAGTATATACCATTATATGCAACTTTTTCGAGTTCTACCTTGTACTATGCCTTTTTCAGTACTTTAGAAATTTAAATTTTTGAATTTCCCGCCAACGGGGTCCCGGAGCGTGACCCCGTTTGGTGTCCACCCTGCCCACTTACTAGGCCTACCCAACGCAAAAGACCGTTTGGAAATCGGCCGCTTCACGCGCGAACGCCAGACGGGCAAAGTTACTGCGTTTCGCGCACAAACGCTATATACTCCACACTTTTTTGTGGAGTATAACAAGCTGTTTTAAAAAAGTTGAGTTGTTTTATTAATACAGAGTGGTTTGTGAGTGTTTTAAAGTAGAAGAGTAAAAGAGTGGATACTTTTGTAAAGTATTTCGAAGCCTTTCCGATATGACGCGCGCCCGCCCGGAGTCCACTATTCATGCGCTGCTTCTGACACGCTCCTTTCTGAGAGGTTCTTGCAGGGCAACATTGGGATCGCCCGGGATTAATTTTTTGAGCAAGACAAACGCATTTCTGAGCGTTTGTTGCAGGGCAACATTGGGATCGCCCGGGATTAATTATTTTTGCAGACAAAGTTGTTTGTAAGACAAGGGTTTAAAAAAACAAAAGTATTTCTTTAGGGATGACCGGTCAACAACTGCCTCAACGTAAGCTTTCAAACGGTCGAACGAATGCTGCTCTACAACGTAAGACGAGCGAGTTAGGGCCCATTTGCTGTTTGAACCTTTGTGTTACTGTAGCCCGCGATATTCAAACTTTTGAGTTTCGACCAATAGAAGAACAAAATGATCAGTGAGTCAAGAGCTATCCAGCAACTCAAGATCATCTCTCTACGACGCACGCTGAGCGAGTTAGAGCGATTTGTATGCTAAAAACGCGAGAATGTCGCTTTTCGTGGTGCGTGTGTGCGTAATTAACAAAATTTTTACGCCAAGTAAAAGAGCACGTCGAGACCTTTTAGTTGACCTATCGCACGCCGCTCTACGACGTAAGACGAGCGTGTTAGAGCGGTTTTGCGTTTTGGACCTTCGGGTTACTGTAGCGCGCGCAATTCAAACTTTTGAATTTCGACTTCTCTTAACGGAATTATCAGTGTGCCGAAACCTATTCAACGAACTCAAGATCGTCTCTCTATGACGTAAGACGAGCGAGTTAGATAAGTTTTGCGTTTAAAACCTCTGGGTTACTGTAGCTCCCGAAATTCAAACTTTTGAGTTTCGACCAATAGAAGAACAAATGGTCAGTGAGTCGAGAGCTATCCAAGCAACCCAAGATCGTCTCCGTACGACGCACGCTGAGCGAGTTAGAGCGATTTCTGCGTCAAAAACGCGAGAATGTCGCTTTTCGTGTTGCGTGTTTGCGTAATTAAGAAAATTTGTAATGCCAAACGAAAGCGCACGTCGAGACCTTTTAGTTGACCTATCGCGCGCCGCTCTACGACGTAAGACGAGCGAGTTAGAGCAGTTTTCCGTTTTGACCTTCGGGTTACTGTAGCGCGCGTAATTCAAACTTTTGAATTTCGAAGTCTCTTAGCGCGTTTCTCAGTGAGTCGAGACCTTTCCGTAGAGCCCAAGATCTCCTTCCTACGACTTTCCAACGGCGAGATCTGAGAGCGTAACGAACGCACGGACGGACGGACGCACGGACGCACGCACGCACGATAAGCTCTCGTAGGGGTTCGCCCGGCTGAGGCCGGGCGAAAAAAGGGTGAAAAATGTGTTTTGCGGCAATGAAAATGCTGCTAAGGTACTGTATCGATGCGAAATTCAAATTGTGCAGTAAATGAGAGACAGACTGACGCACGCACGCACCACAAGTTCTACTGAGCGTCCATCGCCCGGCCTGTGTTAGAAATTTTTTAGACAAACACGAAACGACCAAACTGACAAAACATTTCAAAATCACACCAAAATAACCTCAAAACAGCCAAAATTCGCCACCCACCTGAACTCCCTTGAGATTGATGTATTTTTCGTATAGCGCGTGCAGGTCCAGAAATCGACCGTAACCCTCCTCGTCAGAGAATTCCACCATCTCAGTCTCCACCCTATTGGGATCGTCTATCAGCTCGTTCATCTGAGAGGTTGAAAGAAATTTATTGAGTTTAAAAACAAAACCTCAGTGTAAATAAAATTAAAATGAAAATATTATAACCTGAGCGAATTCCATGGATAGAGGGACGGCGATTTCGTCGGGATACCTCTTGTGGTGCTCTTTCAAGTCGCGCACCCTTCGGTAGAACTCCGCGAACTCGTTGGGACCCCCTGTGTATGGTATACGGTAGAATTACTATAAATAAACTACTTCAACACTACAAAAACAAAATGCGAAAATACAGTACCCAATCTTCGCGTCTCGGACTCTCTAGAACCTTCGGGGTCTTTGTAACTCTCCCCTAAATCCTTCGTGGCGGTGGAGTAGCGCTGAAAAGTGCAGAAATTCAAAATTTCAAACATCAAAGTATGACGGCTCTTTCATTCTTTCAAACCGACAATTGACAAAAATGCGCTACAGGCTCTAAACCAGCAATACTGTCATTATTTTCAACCAATTAGCAACAATTTGTCCACAAAACCACTCACGTCAAGCAGCATTTTGAGCCGGTGCTCGGAATTTATCTTTTCTTTATTGGTTTTCTTCTCGTGAAGCCATTCTCTGACGATTGTATCGGTCAATCTTTCCCTTTCTTCGTGCAAACGTCTTTGCGTCTCCAAAACCGACTCCATTTTGTGTAAATTTTGCTTCTAATTCAGCAATTTAGAGAAAATCCACGATTTTCGGGGAGAGAAGTAGAAATAGAGCGCCAAATCCAAAAGAAATAGCCAAGTGACCGCGACGCAAAGCAAAGATTGGAGGATGTAAGCGTCGCAAATAGGCCGGCGGCGAAAATCGTAGTTTTGTGGCATCAAATTCAAGGTTTCATTCGGAATTATACCGAAATTTGCGTGCGTAGTGATCTTGGCATTTGGCAAACATAGTGGCAACGTAGAGCAATCGCGAATGTATGCATTTTACGATTTATCAAATCTGTTGGTGCGGCCGCGCGGAATTTTGTGCGAATTTTGCAATGCTGTTTCGAGAGTATCGTGATTGATGACAGATTGCAACATAATTTCAGTAGAATTACGGTCCAATTTCGTGAAATTGTGGCAATCTGTTTGCTTTTGCTAAAACTCATACACAGAAACCGTCAACTCGGGGGGTGTATGAATGGTGGCAGTGGCAGTGGCAGTGGCAGTGGCAGTCAGGGGTATGAATGGTGGCAGTCTGGCAGTGGCAGTCTAAATCTTTGTGCAAACACATTTTTCGGTAGAGTAGGCCGATCGAGATGGGGCAAAGACCAATATGTGCAGCTCGTCAAGACCTTTAATTTTGTAGTTGTCGACTTTTTTCGGAGTCGTCAAATTTCATACCTCGTTAAGTGCCTCCCCCCTGACCCCCAGGTCCCCCACCCCCTGGGGGGGAGCTGGGATTTAGGACCTCTTCCACGATTTTTTAGACTTTGAAGACTACGTCCGTGAGAGCCGACCACTATTAGGACCTCTTCATTTTGCGAGACTATTCAGGACCACATCTAAAGATGCGGCGACCTTGTTTGGATGTGATCTCCGATGTTGGCATATTGTGAAAGCTATGTCAATTTATGTGAAAAATTTTCAGTGAAAGCGCATTGTTGGATCACATCCTTGTGTGGACAATCCCAGACTTGTTCCGCGATGGCCACTGCTGAAACACCTCGTTCAAATTCCCACTGCTGGCACAGTTGCATATGTAGCGTAAAACCTAGTCATGTTCGCAGAGTTAATTGTGAAGTGTAGGACCACGTTGGTTACAGATCATGCTGCACACTCTTCTTTGTCGTAGGAGACCACGTCATTGCTCATTGGTTTGTGCTTCATCTTTTGCGCTCTTCCGTGTTATAGGACCAAGTCTCTGTTGGTTGGTCTACATACTTGGTATGCTGCTTCGTTGCTTCATGCTTCGTGGTCTTCTGTGCCATAGGATGATGTCGTTGTTTGTTGGTTCGTGATTCACGACTCACCCTCTTCATTGGGTTTGATTCACGACTCACCCTCACCATCAAAACTAACTACCGGGTGTTTCAGAGAAACGGGTCCAACTTTAAAGTTGAATAACTCGAGCTAGACTGCGAATTTTTCGACGCGGTTTGTTGCATTCGATAGAGAAAACCTTGACAATTTTTTGTGCCAAGTATCAGCTAATTCGACTGAGTCTTGCAAATTTGCGCCTTTGTCAAACAAAAGTGGCGATTCTGACGCTTTTGCCGACTTCCGGCATGCTTTTCACAAGGTGCCATGCACCCTTCGAAACGCTCGCTATTACAGAAGAAAGACCATGTGAAGGCTTTCACTTTGCCATTGCAACGGTGTCAACGTGACTAACACAGAGTGCGCTACACAGCGTCGACCTGTCCTTGGCGCCCTCAAGATGTCCTCTCCACAGCCTCGGAAGCTGGAAAGCGACCTTAGACCGAGTTCGACGCTGTGTAGCGCACTCTGTGTTAGTCACGTTGACACAGTTGCAATGGCAAAGTGAAAGCCTTCATATGGTCTTCCTTCTGTAATAGCGAGCGTTTCGAAGGGTGCATGGCACCTTGTGAAAAGCATGCCGGAAGTTGGCAAAAGCGTCAGAATCGCCACTTTTGTTTGACAAAGGCGCAAATTTGCCAGACTCAGTCGAATTAGCTGATACTTGGCACAACAAATTGTCAAGGTTTTCTCTATCGAATGCAACAAACCGCGTCAAAACATTCGCAGTCTAGCTCGAGTTATTCAATTTTAAAGTTGGACCCGTTTCTCTGAAACACCCGGTACTATTGCTGCTGTTGCGGAGTCTTTCTCTGTATCGATAAGGGTTGCTTCGAGCGTTTCCACGAAATCCGCAACTACCTCTTTGATGACCCAGAACTGACTGATTTGCCACACGATCGTTCATACAGTAGGTATTTGTTGTGATTCTTATCTACCATACAAGGTCCGCTTAAGCAGGGTCACCATAGGATTGCATCTTTTGTGATTAGTGGACGTGGTACTTTCACTGTTGAAGATGAAGTCTTTGTTGTGTTGAAACAACACTGGCGGATGAGGTTTGCCGACAGGCGGACCTCGTCTACACAAACAGACTACGTTTTAAGGCAAAAAATGGCCAAATTTGGAAGTGGTCTTCAAATCCAGGTCCCCCCCCCCAGCACCCCCCCCCCCATATTTGGGGGGGAGGCACTTAACGAGATACGAAATTTCTGAAAAATCGAATTTTGGCACATAAATTGACGAATTCTGCACAAAAATAGACACATTACGAAAAATAGTTCTTACAAAAAAGATGCGGCTTGGGAAGTCCTATAACACGAAAATTTAATTTTCACCATATCTACTCTGATTAACCCACGTGGAACAACAATATTAGAAATTTTTACAAGAAAATAGAATTTGCGCCCCTCGTATCAACAATTGCAAAAATGCGACTTACATGTTATAGGACATCCAAAGCCGCATCTTTTTCGTAAAAAAATTTTTTCGCAGTGAGCCTATTTTTGTGCGAAATTTGTCAATCTATGTTCCAAAATTCTATTTTTCAGGAATTTCGTATGAAACTTGACGACTCCGAAAAAAGCCGACAACTACAAAATTAAAGGGCTTGACGAGCTGCATAAATCGGTCTTTGTCCCATCTCGATCGGCCTACTCTGCCGAAAAATGTGTTTGCACAAAGATTTAGACTGCCACTGCCAGACTGCCACCATTCATACCCCTGACTGCCACTGCCACTGCCACTGCCACTGCCACCATTCATACCCCCCCCGTCAACTCGTTCGCAACGCGTATAGTATTCATTGGTTACGGTATTCCGTCAATTCAAACGCGCCGGCTTAGTTCTGCTATGAATAATTCTCTGTGAATTTCAAGAGTTGTCCAAGTACATCAATGTCTTCCAGTGATGCAAGCGGGGTAGAAAGGCGCAGTTTTGTGAAATGCGTCAAAAAATTGGTGGATTCTCTAGAAATTTCCTCTGGGAGAAGGAAAAAGGCTATTTTTGGTAGTTTTTCCGAATTGTTGGCAATACAAAGTCCTCAATGCTCGAAGGATTATCAATCGCCTAATGATTCGCAGTACTGCACAAGCGTGGCTATCTCTACTGCTCTTTCTATGCAACATGGACACGAATTTCTGCGAAACTACGAGGGTATTTTGTTAAGGTTTTGTCATTATTTGTCGAAAGGCAGGAAAAGTTCCAATTTTAGCTTCAATTTCCAACCCAAAATTCACCAGATATGATGTGGATTTGTACAAAAGGGTTGTCGCCTGCCTGTGTTCTCTGCGTGACACAACCACTACTTCAACAGAACAAACGCACGGACTGCTGCCGAGTGGCGGTCTGTTTACCAATTTAGATGTTTACTGTAGAGTGGAACAAAGTGTAGGAATTCTATTTTAGATTTGACTCTAAAATCGACCACATGGGAGTGCAAAAATTGCGACGATGTGGGCGAACATTTTTGTTTCCTAGCCGCTGGAAGCGAGACGAAAATCTTCAGTTTTGATGAGGTATGCATACTGTAGTAAATAGTGTTCGTCCGGGCGGGATCCCGACCCTAATTTTGGGACGGGATCCCGTCCCGAATCCCGTCCCTCCCAAAATTCGGGATCCCGATCCCGTTCCCGATCCCGGCATTGCAAAAACAGAATCCCGATCCTGATCCCGGTCCCAAAGAAATAGAAATGATATTCGGAAGTTTGAAATACTGTCACAAAACGGCGAAATTGTGTACAAATTATGGCACAAACAGGGATATTTGTTGTCTGCGACGCAATATATGAAAGCCTGCATGACATTTTATACCTTTTGAGGGGCATTCACACTTGTTCGCATGACATTTGGTAGCTTTCCCGCAAAATCCCGAGTTTTATTTTTCTAAAAATCCCGTCTCGAATCCCGTCTGAAAAAAATTCGGGATCCCGATCCCGTTCCCGATCCCGGACTTTCGACAAACCAAGTCCCGATCCCGATCCCGATCCCGACAAAATGAAAATGACGAACACTAGTAGTAAACGTATTTTAGTGTAACATTAAAAATCTTACATTGTTGTTGAATTTAGGCGACACAGAGCTTTACGTCGAGCTATTCTTGCAAAAGTTGCGGCATTTCCAATGATCTGTTTTTGGCCACACTTCAACCGCTGCTGCGATTGGCTACAGAGTGAGCAATAAATTATATAGCATTCTATTTGATGTATGGTCTAATAATATCCCATCCATTTTCAGTTTGCAATTGGCCAAAAACACCCTGCAATCAAATTTGTGTGCTACTGAAAACGATTCGATTTATGGTGCCTTCCACAATGGTTGTCAAAGTATATTATTTGAATTGCAAGATTTGTTAATAAATGAGGCATTTTGCAAAATCGAAGAGGATTTGAGAAGAAATTTTGCGCGCGGCGCCATATTTTGGCCGCGCAGAATTAATTTGGTGCTACAAAAACTCGGGAAATGCAGGTTTCTTGCCAAAATTTGTTATAAATGGCTATATTTTTGTGTAATTTCAAAAATGAATTAGTTTTACAGATCTCTGCTCAATTTGATCTCCAAAATAAACCCTCGGGATATTGCGTCCTATTACCCATCAAACATTCTTAATTTGCTCTATGAAAGTTTGGTTTTCGAAAGTACGGTATCTGGTGATGAGAATCGCTTGGTTTTATTCGATGTATTTTGCGCTGTTTTCGGCCAGTTTTTGAGGTCAGTGTATTCGTGGGTTTTGGCGATTTTGAAATTAAAACAATTTGAAATTCATGTGAAATGTTGCAGGTTGCTGAAATTGTGGCTCATTCATGGAAAACCGCCTGTGAACGATATCGGATTCTTTGTCGAAATGAGAAATCGTGAGGTTTTTGTGCGTTGTGGAATTGTGTAGCAAATGTATGCCACTCAACCTGTTCTAGGCTCGTCAGGGGAAGATTCATTTGTGTTCCAATTGCAGAAGCTACCACAATTCCTACCTCAGAATTTAGCGCGCAAATTTTTCGAGTGTGGAAAAAGTGTCGATTTTCTAAAAGCGGCCGGTTATAACGAAGTTGGCACAATGGAAACTGTGAGCCTATATTTTTTGCTAGTTTTGATTAGCCGAAATAATTTTTCACTGTTTTAGTCTTTTCCAAAATTGGAATGGGAACCATTCGAAAATTGCGACGCTAAAAGGTGTTTTGGAGAAATTTTGGGCTCTTTGACGCTTGTGAATCGATATTCTGAGAATACAAGTCGGATATTCGACTCTGATCACAATTTGGTATGGCAAGTCAACGCGAAATTCAGGGAAATCGAAAGCTGGTGAATTTCTGCATATTATTTTAGTCATTTTATCTGTATTTTTGCACAAAATTGCTTCCAGGTGTGACTCAATTGGTGCCATTCAGTCAACATTTCTGGTCGAAACACTCCACCTGAGGTCTCACATTGATATTACTCAGGGAATACTATTGGGAGTGAATGGAACGTTTTTGAGCGAATTTGCGCGCAGAATTTTGGAAAATGGTGGATGCACATCTGATGAGACCATGGTGGGTTCTCTATGTACAAAATGTCATGAATTTGCAAGAAAACTTGGTCATCTCTGTTTTTTGTGCAGGAGCCCCTGCATAACTGACTCACTAATTTCAGGTGTCGGCTTTTCGCCTGTCTTTGGACGTCGCTTGTCAAAAATACCAAAATCGCGATCGAATTTCGCAAGAATTGCCCAAGAATTTCGATTTGGCCACAACGACTGGCTTTCTCGAAGTGAACAACAACCTCAACTCTGGGGTTTTCGACGGAAACCTCAGCTGTTTTTCCGATTTTTGCGAAAGTATCGCGCCCAACGCCAAAAATTTGCTGCTTGGTCTATCTGGCGTGCGGCTGCGCTATGAGGTTTGATGGGTATCATTTTGCGCAAAACTTACCTGCTCAATGTTACAAATGTGCGAGCAAGTGGCAAAACAAGTTATCGAAACTGCAGCATAGTATTGTTGCTAAGATGGTCGAACCTACACTGCTGCTGTGACATTTGCCAATATCAATTTGTCCAGTGGACATTTTGTTTTGTCCAGGTGGCATTTGCCTGTCCTTGGGCGTAACAAACATTTGTCTCACCAAACTGGACAACTGCCATTAATTGTCCATCGGACAAAAACTTCCAACTTGTTATTTTCCATTTTCAGCTCGAGTGGCCTGTCAGTCTTTTGTTGGCAGAAACATCAGAGGGTTATTCATCCGTATTTTCCCTTATTTTCTCTCTGGAATTGTGCCGGGTCGCGCTCGAAAGTGAAAAGATGCAAAATTGCGCAATTTTCGTGACGCACCAACTAATTCTGCATCAAATGAGGCACTTTGTGCGTTGCCTGATGGGATATTTCTGTGTGGTAATCGAAGAGTGTTGCGCGGAATTGGATAGAGGTGGATTTGTCTTGATTTTTTATTTTCCTTGTGTACTAAATTTATAGCCTTGTCTTTCTTAATTTTGGCATATTTTCAGACCTCCTACACCTTGCTCAAAATCCAACACTGGCGATTTCCCTGGAAAATTGGCGCAGCGTTCAAAAATCACACTTGGAAAATTTGTTGGACCGTTGTTTTTTGGACTCGAAATCAGAAAATTTGAGGCAACTCATTACAAAGATTTTACTACTCTCAATGGAGTGTGCCGATATTATCAGAGAGCTGACGACGCTGGTAGAACACTGTAGCGGGGAAATTCAAAAACTGAAAAAGCGCCTACAGAGGAAATACAGCGATTTCGAAGGGAACACGAGATTTTTCTACAACGGTAATTTCTGAATTTCGAGCGTAAACTTTGTGACGGAATGGACAAGGATTATAAAAGATTATATTTTTAATACGCTAGTACAATTTTGCTGTTTAGTTGCTATTTCAGCTTCTTTAATTAATTTCCAAGTTATTTGGTTGATATTGAGTTAACTAATCAAAATATTTAATGTGTCAATTTCAGTTCTCATCGGTTTGGTACGCGAGGAAGACCCCTGGCTAGACTATCTGAGAGTGCAACTAAATTTCAACGGCTGGTTTTCGAGCGAAAAATGAAAATTTACGAACGAATTGTGATGCTAAAGCAATAGGTTGTGTTGACTAGATTAACGCTGAAGGGGACCTTCAGGGTGGCACTCCGCTTGTTCCGAAACAAAGCAGACTGGTCGCTCGTCGCACTACTCGGTAATAAGCATTCACGGAAACTAACGCCGAATTCGTGTTCAGCGCCGACGAAAGTGTTCGAACAAATTTGGACAAGTTTGAACATGATTGGACAAGTGTGAACATGTTTGGACAAATTGTGACAAGTTTGGACATGTTTGGACACATTCGGACATGTTTTGGGTGTGTTCTCTGACGCCGAATGCAGCGTAAATGCAGTAAATTGCAAAACAAACGTCGAATTCGTGTTCTGCGGCATCAGAAAGCCCAGAAACAACTGTCAACTCAATTTTGAAAATTCGACCCCGGGACCCAATTTTTGGCCGTCCGGGCGCCGAAATAAGGGTAAAGGCGTCCAAAATCGCAACACAAACACCGGATTCGTGTTCAGCGTCGTCGAATACCCCCGAAACGTGAAAACTCAATTTCAAAAATTTGACCCCGGGATCCAAAAATTCGACGCAGCCTGGGTACGGCTCCTCAAAATGGTCAAGACACTTCGTCTAGACCAACTTTTGACGCCGAACACGTTGGAGTAGTCAATTAACCGCTAAAGACACGCTTTCCAAGCGGAAAACGCGTCCAAAGTCGAAAACCCGTTATTTCCGCTCAAGACCCGGAACATTTGGCACAGCGTTTTGAAAGAACGGCGCAAGCGATCTCGGTGCTTTTGGTTTCAAACGAAAGGTAATACAAGTGTCGAGGCCAGCGTAAAGTTTGGCGACGCAAACTCGAGTTCTGATTTTTTAAAGGTCGGAAAATTTTTTGAAAATTCAAATTTTCTACCGTACTCCCGCGTCGGACCACCTAGGGAGCCCGTTCCGGTCTTGCTCTGAAGAACTTCCAAAGGCCTACAACATATCCAAAAATCATCAAAATCGGCCCACTTTTGCGACAGTTATGGGCTATTGTTTTTTTTTTACTTAGCAAAAATTCGAAAATTCGAATTTTTGCAAAATTTTTCCACCACCGGGAATTTCTAGTTTCTTGTCCACCCTGCGCGTGGACTCAACCTATCTAACGCAAAAAACCGCTTGGCGATCCGATTTGTGTAGC
>JASAMZ010006464.1:70000-90354 GCA_030248115.1 Linhomoeus sp. GSCO2_2 | reverse complement strand
CATGGCAGAGAAGGAAAAGCAGTTCAGTTGATGGATAGTGCGGCATGGGCAGGAAGCTGAGAAGCCATTCTCAAAATGGAGATTTGAAACTGAACTGAATGAAAGAGCTGCTCTGTCGCCCCAAGAGAGGGAATCCAGGTTTGTTTTGTCAGTTTGATGGTGGCAGAGCATGAGTAAGAGTGGAGGGAGGAGTGTGTTGGTGTGCTGCAGGCGGTCCTGTCCTGAGCCCCAAGAAGTAAGGGCTGCTGGCCGAGATGAATGCCTGCTTTTCCACAATGATGATCGGACTACGATTAGATAAAGATGACAACGACAAGTGAGCGGATTTGGGGGGGGGGTGGGGGGCAGTGGCGTAGCCATGACTGGCAAGTGGGAGGGGCAAAGAATGTGAGAGGGGGGGGGGCAATCTTCTTGTCATTTTGGTGCTAACACGCACAAGCAGAGCGCCACAGGCGGAGGTTTTTATACTCCATAAAAGTGTGGAGCATGGTCTAGGACGTTTGGGCGCCGCCGATTGGGCGCCGCTGTTTGGGTCCCAGGGACGTTTGGGCACCACCGTTTGGGCCCCGGGGACGTTTGGGCGCCAGACGTTTGGGCGCCAGACTCAACCAAGGATAATTGACTCACCTATGTACCACAGAAAGCTTGCTGATGTCATAGTTCAGGAAACAGCTTCAGTCGCACCTGCGGCGCAGCCCGAAGCTGATTCACTGGACTATGACACCAGCAACCTTTCGCGTGTGCCGTCGCCTGCGGAGATGGCTTTACTAAGCATAGCCTTGAAAATAAGCATAAGCCAGATCTAATGCTAGGCCTAAGCCTGAACTAAGCCAAGGTTGAAGCTGAAAGTTGCCCGAAAGACAAATGACACGATCCCATTACAGTGCAACTCAAAACACAATATAAGGCCGCCGCGGCCAAACGTCCAGTGCCCAAACGTCCCCGGTCGCCCAAACGGCGGCGCCCAATCGGCGGCGCCCAAACGTCCCATTCCATGTGGAGTATATAGCATTTGTGCGCGATTGCAGAAAATTGCAACGGATATAGCTCGCGCGTGAAGTGGCCGATTTCCAAATGGTCTTTATGTTGGGTAGGCCTAGTGG
Source organism: Linhomoeus sp. GSCO2_2 (assembly GCA_030248115.1). Classification (NCBI taxonomy): domain Eukaryota; kingdom Metazoa; phylum Nematoda; class Chromadorea; order Monhysterida; family Linhomoeidae; genus Linhomoeus; species Linhomoeus sp. GSCO2_2. The sequence goes on along the minus strand of JASAMZ010006464.1, from coordinate 89,251 downwards.
GTGGGCAACCTGCACAACAAATGGGGTCAGGCTGCCGGTACCCCGCTGGCGGGAAAGTGAAATTTAAATTTGGACGATATGGGAGAACAAATCAGTGAGTCGAGAGCTATCCAATAAGCTCGAGATTGTCTCTCTACGACGCAAGTTGAGCGAGCTAGGGTGATTTTAGCATTGAAATCTTGAGAATGGCGTTTTCTGCAGGCCGTGTTTGCGTAATTGAAAAAACTTTTGCTGCCGCATGAAAGAACACGTCGAAAGCTTTCACCTGACGTGTCGATTGCCCCTTTACGACGGAAGACGAGTGAGTTGGAGCCATTTTGCGTTTTCGACCTTCGGGTTGCTCTAACTCGCGAAATTCAAATTTTTGAGTCTCGACCATGGGAAAACGACCCGATCAGTGAGTTGAGACCTATCTGCAGAGCCCAAGAGCGCCTCTCTACGACTTTCCAACTCCGAGATCTGAGCGTGACAGACGGACGGACGCACACACACACGCACTCCACGCTCTCATATTGTGTCACCCGCCTGAGGGCGGGTGACAAAACCCCACTGACCACCCCCCATTCCTGCAATGCTGGTCCATCCCCCCCCCCCCTGGTGGTAGATCTCCCGCCCCCCCCCCCCCCTTCCCCCCCCCTCCCTACTCCTCTCCCCCCACCTGGGAGACCAGCTCCAAAAAATTGCAAATATTTTCACCTGTGGCGCTGTATTTAGGCTAGTTTTTAATCAAAATTAATCGATTTTTGGCACTTCTAATCCTATTGCTGCAAAATTTCCTTACTTTTTTGACAATTTTTAGGCCCCTCTTCCCGAGGGGGCAAGTTACACAGGCATGCCCCCCCCCCCCTTTGCAAGCATCACTGCTCAAGGAGGATGAGGGGAAGGGGGATGGAGGAAGACTTTGTTCTGGGCCAGGTTTAGCATATTTCTTGCCTGGTGATCTTCTACTTGGTGAGGTATTCACTTGGTGTCATCTGTCGTTCAGGAGTGGGTACCAGGCCCTTAGAGGGAGAATGGCCAGTGTAGCGTCTCTTGCTTGGTGGGGGACAAGAAGATGTGGAGCGGCCTCCATAACCCCCATCCCTATCTGCTTCTTCTCCAAGAGGTTGGCCAGAAGCCCTAACCCACATCTAAACCACCACCCACCCCTGAGGTGTCGCTTGACGAGGTGTCTTCTATGGACGTCATACAAAGGTACGTCAGTCTGTGGCCCTTCCTCAGTTGTGTAGCCAGGGGTTGAGGGCATTGGGGTCAAATGACCCCCCACCCCCCCCCCCCCCCCAGATGCTGACCAGTAGAAAAAAGTTCGCCTGCAGAGCTCTAAATAATGGAGATTTTGCCTGCGGTGCTGTACATAGTAGAAATTTTGCCTTCAAGACCAAAAACAACAAACTTTCTGCTTTCGGCGCTAAATTTGCACATACTGTGTAAATCGGAAAAAGTTCAGACAGAGAAATGTTCGGACAAAGGCAATAAATCTTATTTGGACATGAGAAAAGTTCGGACAAAGGGGTACTGTCCGAATTGTCCGAACTTTTTTCATGTCTGAACTTCTTCCAATTTACAGTATTAGCACTAAAATGGCAGAATAAAATTCCCCCCTCCATTTTATTTGCGCCTCCCAGTTACAGATCCTGGCTATGACTTTGCCCTTCCTTCCTCTTCTTTCTCAGTTTGTCCCTCCCTCTCTCCATCTCCCACTCCACCAATCCCCAATTTCTATTCAAGATTGTAGCTCCCCAAACAAAGCATTTCACAAATTTCAGATGATAATTGGGAACTTTCGCAACTTTGGGGTGGGGGTGAGGTGCAGCTGAATCTCTGCTATGGAGGTGGTATGGTACTGTAAATCCTCCAATAAGGGCCCTCCTCGAATAAGCGCCCCCCCCTCCAGTAAGTGCCCCTCCTAGAGGAAGGTTCAACAAATAAGCGCCCCCCTCCAATAAGAGCCCCTCCTAGAGGAAGGTTGAAATTATAAGCCCCCCCCCTCCAATAAGAGCCAATCCTAGTGTATGGTTTAAAAAATAAGCGCCCCCCTCCAATAAGAGCCCCTCCTAGAGGAAGGTTGATAAAATAAGCGCCCCCCCCCCTCCCATAAGAGCCCCTCCTAGAGGAAGGTTGAAGAAAATAAGCGCCCCCCTCCAATAAGCCCCCCCCCCCCCCTCCAATAAGCGCCCCTCCTTGAGGAAGGTTGAAAAATAAGCACCCCCCCTCCAATAAGCACCCCTCCTAAAGGAAGGTTGAAAATAAGCGCTCCTCCCTAGATAGGTTGAAAAAATGAGTGCCCAGGGCGCTCACTGGAGGATTTGCAGTATCCACTAGAATTTCGCTGGTGATGATGTCGTCAGCCCCCCCCCCCCCCACCCCCCATCTTCCTCCCCCCCCCCCCCCCTACTGTTTCCCCCTCCTTCCCTCTAACCCTTGAATCTTTAGGGTGGTGCTTCACTGCTGTTGCTGCCAACACAAAGCGAGAGCAGAATGGAAGGAGGGGCCTGCAATGCAAGTCGTGTGGTCAGAGTCCAACAGATTGGCGATCCCTGTGACTGCTGCTAGATCCTTACCTGGTGCGCGACTCATTGTGCCTGGTCTCGGAGTTTGTCAATTTGGCAAAATGAACGCTTGCTGTTCACATTAGTCTCTGGTGGATCGCTCGTCTCAAATCGGTACTTGCGTGCAAACTGTTACATGGCGCATCTGAGCCTTCTGCTCTTTTGCTCCCTTCCTGAAGGCTGAAATGAGGAAACTGTCAGAACGTGGCACAGACGTGACCTACGATGGTGGTGAAGACATAGTTCGATGCAGAACATTGCGGGGAGTCGAATGGAACAAGAATCACTTCGATCGGCCCACTCTAGCTCGAGATATTTAAGAGTCAATGTCTGAGAAACTCGCGTTTTGGTTGGACAAGTTGAAAAATTCAAATTCGAGTTTGGGCGTGGATTTGGTAGAGGGATCGAAGTTACAAAGAGTGCCACAAATCTTACCTCTCTACGTCGCCTAATTCTCGAGATATGGCCCAATTTCTGAACCCATGTCGCAAAGTTTGCGAAATTTTTGAGATTTGAAACCGCGCGGACATTTGGGCCTGTAACTCGAGAACGGCTGACCCGATTCGTACTATTCCTTCACCACTGAAATGAGAAGACTCAGGCGCTTTGATCCTTATGCCATGCGCCACTCTTTTCGACCACGCGGCCGCGTGGCGCGCCGGCAAACACGGGAAAACGCGGAAACAAAAATTGCGAATTTTTCAGTTTTGCGCGCGTAACTTTTGAAACAGCCTAAAATATCCACTTGATTTTACCTGCACATTCTTGCCACATGTGTTCTCTCTTAGAATCTGCAAAGAACTCGAAAATCGAGGAGCCTACACGATAGTTGCGCTCAAATTCGTGTTGGCGATTTTCGTCTTCTGGGGCAAGTTTATTGCAGTTTGCGCTCACTGTTTTGACCATAACTAATGAATGCGGAACGATTTCACTCTAGGACTACCTGGATTCGATAGACAACTGGAAACTCTACAAATTGTTTCTAATCCATACATTTCGAAATCCGCACCGTTGGTGAGAGAATGACGATATTGTGCACTTAGTGCGCAATTGGCACATTTCAGCTGCTGTCATTCAGTATGGGAGACGAATTTTACAAAGCCCGCCTACAACTTTCATTTAGGGTCTGACAGGTAATGTTTTCCATGCAACCAATTTCTACCAGGTGCTACACGTCAGGCTCGGCTCATGTGGCGCAACGGACTTAGCCAAAATTTCGAAAATTCTGCTGCGCTCACTACCATAGCGCTACAGTGAGAAGTCCGCTGGCGGTTTCCTTTCACTATGTGGTGCAGGTTGGTAGTCTAAATGCAAAACTGGTGCCAAATGTGAGATTTGATATTTCGCGTTCGCAATACTGTTCAAAATATGCGCATTGTTAGCATCCTTGAATTTGAAGTTTTTCAAACATGAAGAACACAATCTCACATTTGGCACCAGTTTTGCATTTAGACTACCAACCTGCACCGCATAGTGAAAGGAAACCGCCAGATGACTTCTCACTGTAGCGCTATGGTAGTGAGCGCAGCGGAATTTTCGAAATTTTGGCTAAGTCCGTTGCGCCACATGAGCCGAGCCTGACGTGTAGCACCTGGTAGAAATTGGTTGCATGGAAAACATTACCTGTCGGACCCTAAATGAAAGTTGTAGGTGGGCTTTGTAAAATTCGTCTCCCATACTGAATGACAGCAGCTGAAATGTGCCAATTGCGCACTAAGTGCACAATATCGTCATTCTCTCACCAACGGTGCGGATTTCGAAATGTATGGATTAGAAACAATTTGTAGAGTTTCCAGTTGTCTATCGAATCCAGGTAGTCCTAGAGTGAAATCGTTCCGCATTCATTAGTTATGGTCAAAACAGTGAGCGCAAACTGCAATAAACTTGCCCCAGAAGACGAAAATCGCCAACACAAATTTTAGCGCAACTATCGTGTAGGCTCCTCGATTTTCGAGTTCTTTGCAGATTCTAAGAGAGAACACATGTGGCAAGAATGTGCAGGTAAAATCAAGTGGATATTTTCGGCTGTTTCAAAAGTTACGCGCGCAAAACTGAAAAATTCGCAATTTTTGTTTCCGCGTTTTCCCGTGTTTGCCGGCGCGCCACGCGGCCGCGTGGTCGAAAAGAGTGGCGCATGGCATAAGGATCAAAGCGCCTGAGTCTTCTCATTTCAGTGGTGAAGGAATAGTGCGAATCGGGTCAGCCGTTCTCGAGTTACAGGCCCAAATGTCCGCGCGGTTTCAAATCTCAAAAATTTCGCAAATTTTGTGACATGGGTTCAGAAATTGGGCCATATCTCGAGAATTAGGCGACGTAGAGAGGTAAGATTTGTGGCACTCTTTGTAACTTCGATCCCTCTACCATATCCACGCCCAAACTCGAATTTGAATTTTTCAACTTGTCCAACCTCTTAAGAACGAAACGCGAGTTTCTCAGACATTGACTCTTAAATTTAGATGGTTCTTTCCGCGCGCTCCCCCCCCCGGGGGGGGGGGGCCGGCGGGGGGAAAATTGCGGCGGCGCTGGGGGTTCGGGGCAGGCCGGGGAGGAGCGGTGGGAGTTTTGGGCGCGTCGATGAAAGGTCTCGCTCTCGGTGCTCTGAGCTCGGGATAAGTGTTCCCCGCCCTTCCTAGCGTTGACCTTCAAAAGGGTTAAGGTGAGACAGCGGGTTAGAGTGTCCGTGTGCACTTGAAAAGGTTAAAGGTTTATCTTATTCCGTCAACGCTTGGTCGTGGACTACGGTAAAGAGCACTCAAAGTCGGGAAATGAGCTCGGATTTGCGGATGATTAAGTGTGCGTTAGAATGAATGTGACAGAGACCGGACAAATTTGTGCAAAATTATGCACGTTTTGCAGTTTGTGAGTTGATGAAATTGGGCGAAACTTTGAATCTTTTAAAACGCTTATAAAAGTCATTTTGTATTTCTGCCACCCTGTATTTTTCCGGTCGCCCCTGCTCGACGCTGTTATACTCGACGCTTTGAGCACCGAAAAATTCTCCGATTTGCATATTGTGGTGGTGGATACCATGCCACAACAACTGGGTGCGGGTTTTTACGATTTATTTAAGTTTTATTCACAAAATGGACATTTTTGTAATGTTTTCATAGGAAAACGAACGCTGAACACTGTGGTGAAAATCGGTGGGAACACGCGCGTCTCCTACTGCCTTCTCTACTCGATTCAGGCCGTGATTAAACAAGTGAGGTTTTGAAATGGAGAGTTACAGTAGGATAGGCGCGTCTGATTGGCTTGACAATACTGGGGTACTGTGGTTGATTTCGACATTTTGGGAAGGGTGATTAATTTTAGTATCAGTTTTACAATTGGGTAGACCGAATTGGGTATTTGCCAAAAATGAATTATTAATATATATTTTTAAAGGTTTTTATAAATAATACTATTTTTAATACAACAGTAAGGACGCGTGTAATTCTAGCCGAAATGCGCACTGCGTACAGTCCATCCTAATTCTAGCTCTTTTGGCGTTATTCGCTGGTATATACGCGTCTAAGTACCGTGAAAATACAGGGTGAGGCGCCGAAAACTCGTGCTCTTTGTTGGCTTGTATCTTCTGCACACGTTGGCCGAGTTTGCTCAAGTTTTCAGCGATTGTAGTACATAGTCTAACTTAACGACATGGCAAGTTACAGCTCTGTCAGTTGTGTGCCGTTGCGGAAACAATTGAAAGATATTTTGCAACGTTTCAGAAACAAAATTTGATCCAAATTTTCGACCCTCTCCGATCTTGCTCATTTTCAGATATGTGATAGAGGAAGTAATTCTGAGTATCCTAGTAGTTGCCTCACGTCGCTACGACCTCAGTAGCCTGAGTTACAAAGTTTTAAAGTTGTCCTGATTCACCAAATATGGTGTGATGTCAAGAATAAAACTACTGTAACTTTTGCTGGACTTTGTGCAGCGAGCTGATGTTTTAACACGAGGTGCAGATGGACCGTCGTAGCAAGCGATGAAAGTTTCGCCTTACTCCTATGTCAAAAGTCTATCGTTCAGAACTGCTGTGGCTAAATATAACTTGGCCTTTCGTGTTGCTCGCTCTAGCTCTTTTGTTAGTGCAGTAGAAGTGCTGCTGCCCAACACATCTTTAAGTTAGTCTATGTCCTACAATCGTTCAAAATTTGAGCCAAATCGGCATTCATACACAAAAGATATAAGCCGACAAAGAGCACGAGTTTTCGGTGCCTCACCCTGTACTCCAATGACTCCCCGAGGATTAAGCAAAAGTGGGGGGGGGGCGCTTATTCGAGTACTTACTGTATATTTTCGTCTACAGTGCGACCTGGTGCTCCTGTCGGCGGAGGCAGTGATGGCCAACGGGGACTTTGTGGGTCGGCCGGGCGCGGGCCTATTAGCGCTGGCGGCTTTGGATCAAAGCGTCCCTTTGTTGGTCGCCTGCCCCACCTACAAGTTTGTGGACAGGGTGCGTACTCGCTGGTAGCCTGTTCGAATAGCGCATACGATCAGGCACACGAGTCAAGATGCTAGCGCATGGCATCAGCCAGAAGTAATGATGCTTAGTGAGCTTACTGTTGTAAGTACCTTCCAATAGCCGTCACCCCACTCTCCAATTAGTCAACCACCCCCACCCCCCCCCCCCCTCCAATTGGGCCTGCTCTCCCCCCACCCCCCCTCTAGTTGCCCCCCACACGATCAAATTACCCCCTCCTTAGCGCGTTTTGGGTTTCCGTGCTAAACCAAATGATATCATTCGCTACAGTACTTGAGCAAACTACGACACTTCCTTTCCCCAACCCTGTAGTACAAAATTCTACCCCGTAATACACCATTTTTAGGCCGTGGCCGGCCCCTTCTCCTCCCAAAGCACGCCCAATTGTCTCGAGACGAAATTGGAAACGGTCGATGCGTCTTTGACCAGTGGCGTGATTACCGAGTTGCGTATTTTGCCCTCTAGCTCGGCCCCCGCCGTGCTGCAGGCGAAACAGATGCCCATACTGTAGAGTGGAGTGTTGTTGATCGTAGTTTTGTAGGGTTACTGTAACGTCGGGTTTGCTTCTTATTCGGTGACGCTGTTTTGGTTCGTGATGGGAAGCAGTGCTGGCTAAGTCTGGGCAGACTGTGCCTCGGGCTATATGCATATTACACCTGCTTAGAGTTAGATTAATCCGGGACAAACCGCGAACGCCGAGTGATAGCTTCTAGTAGACAGAATTCCAAGTTTGCCAGACTTAACAACGCGTATCGAAAGCAAAATGTTCGGCAAAATTTGGGAAATCGGCGCCTCTGTAGCCAAAAGGTTCTTTGGATGGTACTCGAGCGATAAGAGAGAAGCGGCGACGCTAGACGACGGTATACTGTAGTTCACGTAAACATGTCAGCTTCGTATCGCAAACGCTATGCGTTGCATACGTACCTATGTACGGTAATGAAGGAGTACAACAGAGGTAAGGTTCAATAGAAGTGGTCTCAGTGCCATTGTTTCGACGGCGATTGGATCACTAAGAATTGTAGTTTGTATCACTAAGAATTGTAGTTTGTATCCGACCGGCGCCAATTGTTTCGTCGAAGGTTTTTCGTCGACTAGGTACACGGTAGAACCTCTACGTTGGCTTGACGACGAGTCATGCGAGCGGCTGAAACGCTGCCATCCATCCAAACGCACCGCTGAACATCTGCAGAGCAACCCGAGATCTTGGAATCGGGTCAAGGCTACGACGAGCGTCTGCTGGACGTGCCCTCCTCTCCACAAGAGAAACAGCCTCTCATTAGGGATGACGACAAAGAAGAAGAAGGAATGGCGGCGTTGCCTTGGAAGCAGCATTTTGATGTGAATAAGACAAGCTTCCCAGCTTCAGCTAGTATTCTAGTTGTGACACGATGCCAGTAGCTTCGGCGCCGAGAAGTCACTGCAGTCGAACACTCCATTTCTGCGTCCTCCAATCGCATCAAAACACTCTTTGCAATCCTAAATTTGCCCTTGGCGACGCCGCCAAAAAGAAGACGAAGAAGCCTACGATATCGAGGACGAGTTCGACGTCGAGGACGTGGAGAGATACGCCTCTCTCAAGGTGCTGATGAGGGAGGGAGACACTCTGACGGATGAGGAGAAGACGGGGCTCCTGCTGGACGCCATGCTTGCCAAGCGCATCAGGCTGGGCCCGCTCCACGGAACGACCACGCGAGAACACGCGTTTCGCGTGGTCTCGCGTGTCCAAGCCCCTGCAGCTGCAGAGGTGGCGTTCCGTGGAACGGGCTCAGGGGCGCCGGCCTCATGTGACGAGGAAGACACCAGAGGAAGAGAATTGCGAAGAAAGGGCTTCTGGGCATTTGCAGCGCTGCTACCTACATACCTAAATGTGTGCATGTGCGTTTGTGATCTGCTGTCTTTGAGCGCCACTTTGGACCACGCGATCCATTCTTTCCATTCTATCTATTCCCTTCACAGTGCGATTCGTTTATCGTTATCCTAGCGGCTTGTAGTTGACAAGAAGCCAAGCAACATCCTTGCCTACACGATTATCCGACGAATATCCATTATGCAATCGTCACTGTTCGCCCTTATCCGACTGATACGGTAGGAGGCGCTACATCCCCACTAGGTGCTGTGTAGCTCCTAGTCGATACTCCGTCACTTCGAAATCCAAAACTGCTGCGTGTTTAGTCATTTGATTTTTTTTGAACGGTTGAGCGTATTTCCAAGCTTCCTATCGCTGAAAAGCGAAATGTCCGGCGAGGGAACCAGTGGGGGGGACAACGAAACGGCGGCCATTTTGGAGAATTTGCGAAATGAAAGTATTTGCGAAGATTCGCAAAATGAGGGCGAAGAAAACGAGCATTTGCTGAGGAAAAAGTTGAAATTGGCTTTGTGCGGCCACCAACAGTTCACGCGGCACCATTTGTCCGTCTTTTTGCTGACGTTTTTTAGGTTTTGAATTAAGTTTATTTGTAAGAATTGTGGCAAAAATGTTCAAAATACAAGTTTTTTAGCTATACGCTCTTTCACGCGTCCAGAAAGTCCTTTAGCAACGTCAAGGCGAGTCTCAGCGCTCAGTGGACGCCCCCGGGCAATTATTCGTGTCGCAATCCGTTGTACAACGATTCCGAATGTCTTGCGATTGGGGTAAGGAAAAAATGTGGTTAAGTTTTAGTAGAAAATTGTTCGCAAATTTTAGACTTTTCGCTTGTCGAGCTATCTTTTCACAGACGCTACTAAGAAGGACGAATTTCTGGGCGTGTTGGACGCCACTTTTCTGGGTGGGTGTCTTTGTGTCGTAATTTTAGTTGTATTTTGATATTCTTTCTTAATCCTTCTGTTCATATTATTTAGAACGTCTATCATTTCAGGCGCTTACGCCATAGGGCTCTATTTGAGCGGTATTCTGGGCGACAGATTCGATCCCAGACTCGTACTGTCTGCTGGAATGGTCCTTGCTTCGATTGGCGTGAGTCGCTTGGCGTGTTGCGTGTTTACCACTTCACCCCATCTGAAACACGCACTGATAGTATTTTTTCTTGGCGCGTTGCGTGTTTATTGCTTTCCTGCTTTATGCAAAACACGCACTGATAGTATTTTCCATGGCGTGTTGCGTGTTTATCTCTTCTAAAACACGCACCGATTCAGGTGTTCACCTTCGGCTGTCTGACGGAGTGGCTGCACTTCTACAGTAAGACCTTCTACGTGGTCGTTTGGGCCTTTACGGGCTTCGTTCAGAGCAGTGGCTGGCCCACGGAAGTTTGGTGGGCGCATGTGTAAATATTGTAAGATATTGAAAAACTGTAAATTTAACATAATGCTATTCTGCAAATTTGAAATTTTGAATTCTTGGGGCCGCGCGTCAGCCGCATGCTATTGGACGCCAGCGCAGCCGATATTCGCCGCGTCAAACAAGATTATTTTTTCATTTGTCTCTTGGGCTTTGGCTTCAACAATTTTGTTCATTACCCGGCATACCTGTAACGCGCCCCCTCGGGGAGGGGGGGGGGGGGGTAATCCGGATTAAGGGGGGGGGGGGGGGGGGGGGTTTCCAAAACCAAGGAGGGGAATCAAAATGACCTCAAAATTTTGCAAAAAGTAAGGAAATTTTGCACAAATAGGGTAAAAGTGCCAAAAATAGCTCAATTTTGATGAAAAACAGCCCAAATGTAGCGCCGCAGGCGAAAATTTGGCCTTATTTAGGCGCCGCAGACGAAAATTTTCGCAATTTTTGGGAGGGGGTCTTTCAGGCTGGGTAGGGGGGGGGGGGATAACACCGGCCAGGGGGGGGGGCCCACCCCCCCCCCCCCCAGCGTTACAGGTATGTTACCCGGTTTCTTTCAGCGTTATGGGAAACTGGTTTGGCCGCTCAAGTCGCGGCGCCATTTTGGGTCTTTGGTCCTCTTGCGCTTCCATAGGGAACATTATCGGCTCTTGGATCGCTGCCGAGTTTTTGATATACGGCTATGAGGTCTGCGTTGTGCTATTTCGGTGTGTAAAATACGCATTTTGTGGGGAAAATACGCAAAATTTCAAATTTGTGCTACAGTACACCTTCCTGGCAAATGCCGCCCTCCTGCTGTGCGGGGCGATCGTGGTGTTCTTTGGACTGGTCTCGGCACCCAGGGATATAGGTGGGAAGCTGTTCACAGCTTAGTTGCACAACGAAGTTTTTTAAATTTGAATATTTTTTATTTTTACAATTTCTCGCAATGGTACTGGGTGTATGCGCCAGAGTTGTTGGTACCCTCTCTATACCCGCCGGCCCATTTTACCCAGTACCGTATATCCTCCAATAAGCGCCCTGGGCGGTTATTTTTATACTCCACAAAAAGTGTGGAGTATATAGCGATTGTGCGCGAAACGCAGAAAATTGCAACGGATGTAGCTCGCGCGTGAAGCGGCCGATTTCCAAACGGTCTTTTGCGTTGGGTAGGCCTAGTGGGTGGGCAACCTGCACGACATATGGGGTCACGCTGCGGGACCCCGTTGGCGGGAAATTCAAAAACTTAAATTTTCAAAGTACTGAAAAATGGGTTGGGCAAGGTAGAACTCAAAAAAGTTGCATATAATGGTATATACTATCTTTTGATATGTTGTAGCCCTCGACAGTGCCGAGTCGGCAAAAAAAGAATTGGATCGCTGCGGGACCCATTTTGGCGCCAAATTTGAAAAATTCGCGATTTTTTCCGACTTTGACGGCTTGCTGTGCGCGATTGGTAGCAGCTAGAGCCGCGAGACCGCTTTTGGTGCTCTTTCCCAGATGTCCTCTATCGAATGAGCCATGAACGGAGAAAATCGGTTGAGACACAAAAAAGTTATCTTGGTGGAACTTTTTTGACTCCGGGGTAAAAAATTGCGCTTTTTGCGTTTCAGCGTCTGTAGCGCTAGAATGCGTTGCCGATTCGGTTCAAAAGTGGTTTCAAACGATTCTACGTTGAAATCTCGTCCAGAAAAGTGTTTTTGGCAAATTTGCAGAGCTACAGTAATCCAGCCTCGTCCATTTGAATATTGGGTGTCGGGTCGACTTTCGCGATATTATACTCGATTTCGGGGTTTTCGGGGGCGCTGATTACCAATTTGGCATTCGTTTAGCGTTTAGATGATGTTTATGCATACCTTTGATGAATTCGCATGCTACCGTACCCCAAGTGCAGAATTTTGGTTCTGTGAGTCCATAGGAAGTTAGGGGTGTTGTATGTTGATTCTGGGGTATTCTGAGATGTAGATCACGAATTCGGCATTAGTTTTGCGATTGGGAGTGTCAGGAGGCCACAACAGGAGAGGAGTCACCACGCGTAGGAGTTCAAATTTGTGGAGTATACTGCGTCCCCCGGACGACTTGCCTGGTTTCAACCTTCCTCTAGGAGGGGCGCTTATTCGAGGGGGGGGGGGGCGTTTATTAGCACTCCGACCCTAAAAGGGCGGAGGGCTATAGTGGAGGCACCGATTTCATAAAGTTTGTACCCAAGATTTCTCGCGCGTGTTTCGTCCGATTTGGACGCGGTTTTTTTTTATCGATAGCTCTCGAGGGATAGTAGGTGTGGACGCACCTTCATTTTTTTCGCGTAATGGGAAAATTTTGAGAAAATTCAAAAATTCGAATTTTGTAGTACATTGAAAACAGTTCTCCATCCATAACTTTCGCAATACTTTATCGATTTTGGTGATTTTTGGATATGTTATAGTCCTCGACAAGATCTAGCTGGGAAAAGAAACCTCAGCTTCTTAGGGGGTCCGGCGCGGAAGTTATGGCCAAAAGAAAATTTCGGAGGTGTGAAATTTCGGTGTAAAAAATCGAGTTGTGAGATTCCGGTGTAAAATCGCTCCAAACGCTTTGATCCGACATGCACCTATCGATTTGCTTCAACTTGATACCAAAATCGGCGGAATCGGCCCAGCATTTCTTTCTGGACGATTGCTCAACGGCCGTCGATTTTGACCGATTTTCGACACTTTTCGACTTTAGGCTGCTTTTACGCTAGAATGCGACTCTTTACGGCAAAATGGGCTGCACCACGTGATTCCCCGTCGAAAAGTGATACGGAACCGATTTTCAAAAATATTTTTTCGGCTACCGTATCCCCGGCCGCGTCCCAAATTCGCATTTCCACCTCAGTGGACAAAATCACAGTTGGAGTCGATTCCGGTGCTTTCGAGGGCGCTGATTCCGAATATGGCGCCCGTTTTGCGATGCGGACCAGGATTTGCGACTTTTCGTCAACAATTGGAGCACCTTAACCATGTGTTGTCGAAACCCTAAGCGTGGGGATTCCTTGGTGCAATATCCAATTTCGGGTATTCTGCGCTGTTAGACGAAGTCGGCACTGGTAAGGAAGTTTCAACAACAACTGCTGTCGCAAAGAAGTTTCTTTCCACTGTACAGTTCTGCTGTGCGCCGGCATTTGTTGGTGCGGGAAATTTGATTTCCGTATCGCGTCCTCTGAAGTCATGTTCGGGCGGGATTTGCAGTAAATCTTTGTGTGGTATAATTGCCTATTCTACACGGTGTGCAATCGCTTTGTGTGTTTCCGTCCACTTCTCTCTCTGTGTGTTCGCGCCCATGTGCTTTGTAGTAATACGTTACTGTAGTACGCAAGTATTCTCCATAGGGTTAAGTCGCTGCAGTACTTGCTTCGTCTTTGATTCCATTCCGCGCTCTCTCGTTCCCACGCTCTGCTGGCGTGGACGCTCGATTGCGTAAGCGTGTTTCGTGGCGCGCGTGTCTAGCGTAAAGATATCCAGCTGTGTGCGCTTCCCGTGGTGCGGACGCTGATTGCGTAAGCCTGTTTACTGGCGCGCGTATCTAATCTACCGCATAGATAGCCCGCCAGCTGTGCGCGCCCCCTTCTTTGCCGAGTGCCGTGCGTTGTGTACTAGAGATCGGCACCAGTCACCCGCCGCGGCCGGGCTGGTTGCCGGCTGGTTGAAGTTTGACACTGCCGGTCGCTGGGTTTATCCATATTGAGTTTTCCGAATGTGAAACTAGGTCTTTGCTTACTTGCGCCACCGGCCAGCACACCGGCCGGTCGCCGGGACGAGAATTCTTCCATTGCCAGTCGGCCGGTTGTCAGAAGATTTGCCGACCGGTAGGGCTGGGCGTGTTTCGATGGCTGATTGGCGGGGTACTTCTGTAATCGCCTCTGTTCCACGCTTCTCCATCGCTGCTACGTTGTTGGCGCGGACGGTCTGTTGCGTTGCAGGCGACGCAATACCTCCATCTGCTATTCCCGAGTCGGGTCGGAGTGCTTCTATGCAGGGGCTCCTGCACGTAATCCTTGTTAACCTTTTGCCAAAATTTAAAAATATTTTTAAAAAATGCTGAAATTATATATTTAAAAAATGCTAAAATTTTTGCCGATTTTGGCCTATGTTGGTACAAAAATGCTTTAAAATAGCGCCGAAGGCAAAAAATTGGGCCGATTTTGGCCTATTTTAGTACAAAACTGCTATAAAATAGCGCCACAGGCAAAAATTTTAGTCAATTTTGGTCTATTTTGGTACAAAAGTGCTATAGAATAGCGCCGCAGGCAAAATTTTGGCCGATTTTGTTCCATTTTGGTACAAAAGTGCCATAAAATAGCGCCGCAGGCGAAAATTTTTTGCTCTGGAGGTGCTGTCGCGCAAATTTTTTTTTCTCGGGAGGGGGAATGGGGGCGGTTTGGCCGAATGGGGGGGGGGGGGGCGGACGCACAACCGCCCCCCCCCCCCCCGGATCCGCTACTGGTCACAGAGCACACGTGGTAGTGCTAGTACTGCTGGTACTAACAAAAGGTGGACGCTTATTGGAGGGGGGGGGGGGGCGCTTAGTTTGTCGACAATCCGCTAGGAGGGGCGCTTATTCGAGGGGGGGGGTGAGCGCTTATTTGAAGATCTACGGTAGTCATTATTACCCGTTTCTCGTGCCCGTAGGGTTACCCGACCCGGACGAGGATACTGTAGAGGAGTGCCATCACGGGGACTTTCCCCAGGCAGTGTCAGAGCACAGGCCGGAACCCATCACCTTTTGGAGGGCCGTCACTCTGCCCGGAGTCATTCCTGTGAGTGTATTTGTTTCGTTTTGTTTTGATGATTGTTGGCAATGTGTTGGTGGGTGTTATAGTGTCCTTCCCTACACTATAGCGCAGAATATGCATGCGTATTTTCCTCTGGGCGTCCGTGTGATTAGCAAAGACTACTGGAAAGGGGGAGGGACAAAATTGTGTTCAATTTGGTTTACTGAAAAAACGAGAGAACGTCGGGGGTGTGTGCCTCGGGACATAATATGCCACCAGCGAGATTTTTCAATTTCCCAGATCTGAGATATCCCAATAGAAGCCGCATTTTTTTTATTCGAAATAACAATATCCACTTCAGTACTCGCTGGCCTACTTCTGTCTCAAGCTGGTGAACTACAGCTTTTTCTTCTGGCTCCCCTTTTATCTGACCACAAGATACCATTGGTCTGAAGCCACTTCTGACCAATTGTCGACGTGGTACGACTGGGGAGGCATTGTGGCTGGATTCCTGGCAGGAATTCTTACGGTAAGTATGGCTGGAAATATCAAATTTGGAGGGTGACGGGTTGTTTTGCAGCTTGTATTGTTGTAGTGTGGGGCGCGTGGAACGTTGCACTGTGCCGTTGAAGTAATGTCGACTGTTGGTTGGCCACGACCTTTGAAATTGAGCCCCTCCCCCCTTGAGGGAGGGAGGGGGGCATATTAGAGTGAATACGGTCGAATCTCGTTTAATTCTTTTCATTCCAGGACCACATGTCCAGTAGGACCCCTGTAATCTCTGCCATGCTGCTTCTGTCCACCGGCAGCCTCTACGCCTACTCCCGTGAGTGCGCATACCGTAAAGTACTCTAATAAGCCCCCCCCCCCCCCTTTCCAATAGTGGCCCTAAAGAACAAGAACCACCCCCCGGCCTCCAAAAGTAAAATGCATGAAAAGGTATGCTGTACTGTGTATACTGTACTGTATAGTGCCCAGTGTACTGTAATATAATACTTCTACTACACTATAGGCCCTTTCACCCTGCAATAGTGCCCCCTCCAAGCGGGAGGGCTTAGTGATTTACAGTAATACATAAATGTAAAAATAACACAAATTTTTACGAAAATTGCACAATTTTTTGCAGAGTCCCCCCGCGACATGGTGTTCAATTCGGTGCTGATGACCCTGATGGGGGCCTTCATTGGGGGTCCCTCCAATTTGATCAGTGCTGCGGTCGCGGCCGATTTGGGTCGACAGCCGGAGATTGCGGGTGTGTTGATTGGTTTTGGAATTCTTTATTAATTTAATGTGCAAAAAGAAAGTGATTGTGTCCCCAATTGCGCTGAAGATACAGTGTAAATCCTCGAATAAGCGCCCCAGAGCGCTTATTTTCCATCTGCCTCTAGAAGGGGCGCTTATTGGAGGAAGTACGGCAAGTATCGTAATGTTGTCGTATAATATTGCAGGCAGCGCCGAGGCCCTGTCTACAGTAACCGGCATAGTGGACGGTACGGGTAGCGTGGGCGGGTCATTGGGTCAACTATTAGTGCCTCTCATTATGCACGCTTTCAATTGGACGGCCGTCTTTTTCACCTTTATATTCATGGTGAGCGAGACATTTTTCTTTTTTCCTTTTCGTTTCGTCAAACAAAGACTTTAAAAACCTTTCCTTCGAACTTTGACACTTTGTGGTGGTTGTGGGTGAATTGTTTTACGTTTTGAAGCGCAAGTGTGACTGTTCGTTTCCTTTTCTCGCCAATCCGTGGAACGTGTTAGTTTTGTATTCAATATTCAAAATTGTAGGTTCTAGAAATTTTTATGTCTACAAATTTAATTTTCAAACAGCACGAATACCTAATTTATGCTCGATATTCAAAAATGAAAAATGTATGCCAATTTATATCTTTACAAATTAATATTTTCAAATACAAAAAATCAACATTCAGGCCTTTCTTACCTTCGTCTGTCTATTGCCCCTCCTCTACAAGGACATCCAAAGAATGCTTGTGGAGAGGGGGGATAGGGCGGGCTCTTACACCCCAATCAGAACCGAGTCCCCGTCTATTGAAGATGATGATGATGAACAGGACGGGACTGGGACGGTGTAAAACTGAGTTGTTTCGTGAGATATCCACTCGAAATTGTGCATAAAATATGATATGATACGTAGTGGGAAGGTGTGAAAATCTGAAGTTTGTCGCTGTCTGTGTAGTAGAGAAATGGCCGCTCGCAAGCGATCGCTATACGTGTATGGACTTTGACTATTGGTCTGTAGCCGATTGTAGCCTGGTTATACGTACGCGACGATTATTCCTGTGAGCATAAAGATTTACCCCTAATTTGTCTTTGTATCAATACAAAACACCTCGTGCAAGTATCACTGCTATTGTTTATGGCGTCCGTACACACAATTCACAAGTCTTGACTCTATCCAGCGTAAAACCATGCGGCGAATTGTGCCAATTTGCTCTATTTTGGCACTATTTTTCATATCGTTAACTCTGAGCGATTTGGGCTGCCGCGACCAAAACAATAATCCCGTGGACTATTTTCTCGTGTCCAAATTGCCCAGAATCAATAAGAGACGGCAGAAAAATCCCCTAATTAATAAAGGGAGCGCATTTTATTATTTTGATTCGAGTGTCAAACAGTGGGTTTTGAGCGAAAAGGGAATAGATGAGCCTTCCCAATTGGTGGCCAATACTTTGGCGCAGCTTGTGAACAACGCGAGAAACCCTGTACGCAAACTGTTGTAGTAGCTTTGCAGTTTGTGACTTATTTGCTGTTAGTACTCGAATAAGCGCCCCCCCCCCCCTCCTTCTAGTTAAGAATGTCTCAGAGCTTTCGTTTTAAAACCTTGTGACGCTGTTCATCGGCGCCACATGACTATGCAGGGCACAATACTTCCCGTTTGGGTGGGTGTTGGATATTTTGTTTGCGTATAATTATTGCAGCGTGTCTACCACCTGCTCTACAACGACGAGCACCCGATCAGTGGAGAGAAGGACTCCTACAGGGGGCACACCAAGGTTGCTACAGTAGCAGTTCACTATACTTTCGTTTGTGTTGGAGCTAAGAGCGGCCAACAAACGCATCTGTGCTCATCACTACTACAGTATGCGTGCTGCTACAGTATCCGAACTGCTGCGTTAGCTGTAGTGCTACGGTATCCGTACTGCTGGCTGCAGTATCCCTACTGTGACGATATCCTTACTGCGACGGTATCCGTACTGCTACAGTTTCCCTACTGCTACAGTATCCCTACTCTTTTGTACCACAGTGATTCGCAGACGCATGAGCATGCTTCGCTTCGTTCGAGGGTGATGTTCATACGAAGTTGTTGAAAGTTCAAACATTCAAACGAACAGCCCAATCGTCTAAACCTCATTTACCTCACAGCGATGAAACTGTTCGTAACTAAAGCCCGAGTGTAGTGTTTTGTTTACTTTTCATACATCACCCGCACTATTGTAACTCCTTGCCATTTCGTCCACCAAGCTTTTCTAGAATGCGATAATTTTTCAGGCCGATCATTTCTTGCCGTTCCAAGACTTCACCGTCCAGTCGCAGAAGCGCAGTCACACGTGGGTCGAACTGGAGTACGCCAAGGTCTGGCAGCTGCCCTTCCCCCTCTACGTGACCACGAAAGCCTTCAACGTCCGCAAAGTGTCGGTTCGGCCTTCTATCTTTCGAAGATGGAATTTGTGTCATCTCCGTAGGCCCCTTTTAGGAATAACCACGTGGTCGTGGGCACCGAACGATCGGTGATCGTGGCCCCACTGACGCAGACCTACAATCTGGTGAATATCACCAGTTTGGAGCCGGAAAAGCTGTACTTTTTCGAGGCGAACGTAACGCTGAACTTGACAATTCCGAAACAGTACCAGCTGGACAATTCCCAAATCGAGCTGCCGAAATGGGCGCACCGACGATTCTACGCCGCAACTCTGGCAAACAGGGCGAGAAAGAAGGGAAATGCTAACAGAACCAGAAAACAGGACACGCGCAAGAAACAAGCTGTCAAGTCAGAAGCTACAGTAGAAAGGGAAGGCGCAAGAAGGATCATCGTAGCAGTGGCTTTGTCGATTACGTTGTGGTTACGGTAGCATGCTTAACTGCGTGACTAGAATAGAATGGTTAACAGTTATACAACGCCCGCAAAAGGTTACCTACAACTAATATTCCTTTAAAATTTGGCAAACCTCCGAATTGTGGTGCGCGCCCGAATGTTTTAGTGGTGCATGGTACTACAGTAGGGCAAGGTTGAAACCAT
>JASAMZ010006464.1:0-65000 GCA_030248115.1 Linhomoeus sp. GSCO2_2 | reverse complement strand
GAAACACTTAAGTTTAAATGCCCTGCACAGGGTCTGCGAATATCGGCTTATTTGGTTTAGTATCTCATCAGATATGAGCACACAAAGACCGTAGGTTTGAGGATGGCGCTGACGGGCAGTGAATTTTGCCGAATCTTCTTTGCGCATCAGTTACTCAAGAACGCCTCAACCAATCAGCACAAAATTTTGCACAAATTTAAGTTAGGATATCTTCTATTAGCACACCAAAAATTGTTTCATTTGCTCTGACATAAAGTGAGATATTTGCCGACAAACACCGTAGGTTTTGCCTGACTCACCCTGTATGTTATGTCACCGTTTAGACATTCTGTCGTGAGCAAAATGCGGCGAGGCAATTCATTCACTGTCGCACCGGTTTCTTCAACTCGCAACGAGTGCGCTGCACTTACTGATATGAGTCCAAACTGCAATGTCGTTTCGCTGTAACTTACTGATCACGCTGCGTGAAACGTTCTTTCTACAGCACTCCAATAATTGCTACAGTACTCAAATAATTTCTACAGTACTCCAATAATTTCTACAGTACTCCAATTTTAATCACGCGTTACTCAATCAAAACAGTCACGATTGTCGCTCTTTGCCATGTGTCGACATTTGTGCTCTCTTATTTAGAGGCGTAACAATGGACGAAGCGGGGAAGTCACTTCAGCGCATGCGTATTCTTACCTACGCAATGTGCAAGTAAGTGTGGGAGGGACAGCGCCCTTTTACGTGAAGAATTTTGATGGAAACGCGAACGTCACGCGACACGCGCGTACGTACTTTCCAAATGTGTATTGTCCTATGTCGCGCGGACGCACTTCTTGTCACAATGCGTCGAAAATACACGCGAACTTTCTTCAACGGTGTGCTTGATGGAAGAAGGGCTATACTGCAGCTTTAGATAGAGTTTGATGTGTTCGTGTGGTGAAGCGGCTACAGTTAGTCTACAGTCTAAGACTTTTAGTAAGACTTTTAGACTTCAGTTAGTCTAAGACGTCAGTCTCTATATGAATGAACTTTAGGTTGTGGACGAGCAATATTCTGACTCTATAATTAAATTTAGTTGGTGCTCGATGGTTCAAATCACTCGTGCATGTTCGTGCGTAGGTACACGTCACGCGTTGCGTGTTTGCAGCCCGAGTGCTCGATTTCAGGACGTTGTGTGGCAAAGATTCGACTTCATCTGGATTGGATCCGCTGTCAGTCGTCATACATCACCTCACGATGCAAGCGCCACTGCTGGTACCTATTCTAACACTGGCTTCGCTTATTGTCCTCTCCCACTGCTGCAACAGCGTCCCGGGTGTCATTCTGGGCGGAGGAGGCAGAGGAGACACGGGCTTCGTACCCGATGGGCCGGGTAACCCCAACCCCAACCCGTTACCCGACATAGACCTGGGATTAGGGGGCGGCGACGGAGGCGGCGGTGGCGGCGGTAACAATGGAGACACGAGCGATAAAAGTGATAAAAGCAACAAGAGCGACGATTGATCGGGTAGGATACGAGCATTTTAACTTTAGCTTCTGCTCTTATCGGTTGGACGCATCGCTTTAATACGACCAAACACCTTCATTTGCAAGAAGTCGGGTAACAGACGCGGGGACGACGGTGCGTGTCACATATGTTGCGTAAACGCAGATTTCTTCTGACACGAATGGAGCGACGAACGGAACTCTTCAACTAGTCTGTGACGGTAGCCTGTATCAGAATCTCTAGGGTCAATAGCGCATGGGTACTACCTAAAGTCTGTTCAAGAAAGGCAGAGACTGAAGGTTATTTGAGTCTGCAGATTTAGTGCTTCGGGAAACCCAAATGATTTATGCATCGTTGGATACCTCTGTCGGAGTGTGTTGGCGCGGTGCGTGTTTTGAATTAATCACGCAACACGCACCACTTTGAGGCGCACATGAAAAATTCGAGGTTTTGTACAGGGTGGGCGATTTTGATAATTTTTACGCCAGTTATACCCCCAAGGTGTCCTGATATCACATTTCAAATTTCAGCAAAATCGGTTCACCGCAGCGTCAGTTATGGCCTGCCGCGTACACCCTACTTTGGCTCAAAACAAGCTGTTTTAAAAAAGTTGAGTTGTTTTATTAATACAGAGTGGTTTGTGAGTATTTTAAAGTGGAAGAGTAAAAGAGTGGATACTTTTGTAAAGTATTTCGAAGCCTTTCCGATATGACGCGCGCCCGCCCGGAGTCCACTATTCATGCGCTACTTCTGACACGCTGCTTTCTGAGCGGTTCTTGCAGGACAACATTGGGATCGCCCGGGATTAATTTTTTGAGCAAGACACACGCATTTCTGAGCGGTTGTTGCAAGGCAACATTGGGATCGCCCGGGATTAATTTTTTTAGCAGACAAAGTTGTTCGTAAGACAAGGATTAAAAAAAACAAAAGTATTTCTTTAGGAATGACCGTTCGACAACTGCCTCAACGTAAGCTTTCAAACGGTCGAACGAATGCCGCTCTACAACGTAAGACGAGCGAGTTAGGGCTGATTTGCTGTTTGAACCTTTGGGTTACTGTAGCTCGCGATATTCAAACTTTTGGGTTTCGACCAATAGAAGAACAAATGATCAGTGAGTCAAGAGCTATCCAGCAACTCAAGATCGTCTCTTTACGGCGCACGCTGAGCGGGTTAGAGCGATTTCTATGCTAAAAACGCGAGAATGTCGCTTTTCGTGGTGCGTGTTTGCGTAATTAACAAAATTTCTACGGCAAGTGAAATAGCACGTCGAGACCTTTTAGTTGACCTATCGCACGCCGCCCTACAACGTAAGACGAGCGAGTTAGAGCCACAAACTTTTGAATTTCGAAACCTCCTAGCGCAATTCTCAGTGAGTCGAGACCTATCCATAAAGTCCAAGATCTCCTTCCTACGACTTACCAACGCCGAGATCTGAGAGCGTGACGAACGAACGGACGAACGGACGCATGCACGATAAGCTCTCGTAGGGGTTCGCCCGGCTGAGGCCGGGCGAAATGACCAAAATCGCCGAAATTGGCCAAAAAGAGTGCACTTTTTTAATAACTCAAGAAAGAAAAGGCCGAACTTCTTTAAACTTTCTGTGTGTTAACTAGGTTCAATTGTCTACACAATGGAACAAACCCCATCTCATTCGGTTGCGACACGCTCGAATGCGACTCAATCAAAGAGACCCTACTTTTGGCCGAAACGACGCTTTTCGGCCAGCTGGACGGCCTCGATGCGCAATCGAGCTGAAACAAGCTGTGTGTGTAAAAAGTTCAACCTGTACTTTGTGTCTGTCAAATCTTGGTGAGCAGTGAGGACAACTTTGTTCACATCATTAGACGTATCTGGAGAAATTGTCTTGAGAACGTGTACCATACACCAAGTGCAGCTATTCCCACGACACGGTTGTCTGTACAACTGATCTAAAGCTCAGTGATATCGCCGCATTCGCTATATGGTATCGGCATGATACGACGCCGTTCATCTGAAGTTCCGATATGTGTAAACTTTAAATGCATCACATCCAACAAAAAAACTTGCCAACTATTGCACTGCAGTCGTTCTTTGTCAGAAATTCCTATTGGCGTACAACTTTTCCATTCTGCGTTCACATTCAGCTATAATCAAAAGTGTAGGCAACTTGTGGAATTGCAAACATTCTATCAAATATAACGCGTGCAAGAATTTCCTTTTGTTTTGCTAATTATCCGTAGTCTATGCGCTTGCCATTTTATAAAAAATTTAGCCGCTATTCCATCAGACGAAAACGTCGAATTTGACACTTTTTCAGTTTTAATTCTAGATATCTCGAAATTGCAATTTTTGAAAATTTTACAACTATGTCACAAATTCTAATTGGCACACGACCTTTCCATTTCTGCATTCACATTCGTCAATAAATGACGTTTTAATTTTGTCAATATATGGAATTTTTACAAATAATCTTGTATTTCCAGCAAATTCCGCATTTGCAAAAAAACTCTTTTGTGGTACAAATTATCCGCGGTCTATGCTCTTTTCATCCCTGAAGAAATTCCGCCGCTACCTCATCAGGCGAAATAGTCGATATTCGACATTTTTGCATTTTAATTGTGAATATCTCGAAATTGTAATTTTCTACACCTGTAAGACTATGTCACAAATTCTTACTGCCACTAGACCTTTCCATTTCTGCATTTATATTCGTCAATAAATGACGTTCTATTTTTGTCATTTTATGAAATTTTGACAGAAAATCGCGTATTTCTATCAAATTCCACATTTCCAAAAATTTTCTTTTGTGTTACAAATTATCAACTGTCTATGCTCTTTCCATTTCTGAAGAAACTTCGCCGATAGCTCGTCAGGCGAAAACGTCGATTTTCGACATTTTCATATTTTAATTGTAAATATTTCGAAAATGAGAAGTTAGCAACAGAAACGGGCATCGGATCCGCACTCAGCGACCCAAACTCTACTTGACCACATATGTCACATACCTTACTTCGATGCGCGGACGGACAGACAGACAGACAGACAGACAGACAGACAGACAGACAGACAGACAGACAGACAGACAGACAGACAGACAGACAGACAGACAGACAGACAGACAGACACACACACATTGTCATCCGTACATATACACCTCGCCGCGCTGAGGCGCGGCGAAAAAAGAGTCGCATTCGAGCGTGTCGCAACCGAATGAGATGGGGTTTGTTCCATTGTGTAGACAATTGATTCTAGTTAACACACAGAAAGTTTAAAGAAATTTGGCCGTTTCTTTCTTGAGTTATTAAAAAGTGCACCCTTTTTGGCCGATTTCGGCGATTTTGGCCATTTTGGGCAAAAGTGGGGTGTACGCGGCAGGCCATAACTAACGCTGTGGCGAACCGATTTTGCTGGCATTAGAAATGTGATATCAGGACACCTTGAGGTAACCTCGAATTTTTCATGTGCGCCTCAAAGTGGTGCGTGTTGCGTGATTATGGCAAAACACGCACCGCGCCAACACACTCCGACAGGGGTATCCAACGATGCATAAATTATTTGGGTTTCCCGAAGCACTAAGTCTGCAGACTCAAATAATGTAAGGTGACACATTGCACAACAACAGAGCATCGGACAGTGTCGATCAGGCTACAGATCTCTCAATTAACCTCAAAGATATTGAACAAAATTAACTATCACTCCAGAAGGCTTGCACAACCACCTTGCTGTCCTTGCAATTGTGTGGATCTGTACAAGTTGTGGAAAGCCCCAACCCAAAGGTAATGATATTGAGGAAGGCTGGTCTGATGTAAATGTAAGGTGACGCATTGCACAACAACAGATCATCATACAATGTCGATCAGGCTACAGATCTTTCAATTAACCTCAAAGATATTGAACAAAGTTGACTATCACTAACAATATTAAACAAATGTCGGGATCCTTAGTAGGTGTAGAAACTGTGCTGTTATTACTGTGATACAAATGCATGTACACATGCGTATATGACTGCCAAACAATGACTGTGCTTTTCTGGATGCGCAGTTGAGCTGTCATATTTTGTTCATTCCTGCACGATGTTGGTAGAGCCAACTGTCATATTGTTGGTCAAGAAACCAATTTGGTTGGAGACTACTGTGTGTGAAATTCCACTTTATATCTGTTTAAAGTTGCTGAAATCTGTTGTTGCACATTAGTTCATTTCTGATTGTGACACCCTGACAGTAATATGGATGCGACCTAATGTTGTAGGCAGTGTTAGGGTATGTTGTATATGCACGTTGCTGCCCCAATTATTGAAACGACTAGTAAAATGTATTGATATCGCGAAATACAATAGCGCGAAAAAGGAAATAGAACACAAACGCACGATAAAAGCGCTGGCATTTCTCAGGCTTTGACGTCAATCGCAACGTCAAATACAAACCGCGTTTCAACAAAAGCAATTACTGGAACTAAAGCAAGACATTTGACTCCGTGTTTCGGCGTGTATTCTCAAGACACGATCACCAACTACCCTAACTCTGGGCCACGCCTCTTCAGTTGGGAACCCAGAGTGGCGCAGATCTACGGGGGCGCGTGCAACCAAAGAGGGTTTGGGGTATCATAGCAGCGACCGCGATACGCAATGTACATGACACACTCGGGCTAGTAGGCGTCCAGCAAACGTCGCTGGAATAAATGAATGGTCTAGGTTGGAGTGACGCAAGTGGAGACACAATCTAGATGAGCAGCGGCAGTAGGGGGTGGCGTGGGTAGCTTTAGAACGTGCGTATCAAATAATTGGCAAAGATAAACATAAGAGAATCGAGATAACAATCTAAATCTAAATTTATTTTGTCTATATGAAGATCATTTTAGTAACTGAGTTATAATTTGGTTTATATGGTGATTGTTGCAGATGTTGTATTTAGCTAAAAGTAGCATGTTCGATCTACTGAATGAAAGAAAAGTTCTAACCAAAGTAGTTTTCTGAAAGCCATGGTTTAGAAATGTTTTTGTCATATTTGAGCCTCTATTCAGGAAATCATCTGATTTGTCACATATTCTAGCTATTCTAATTAATTGTGCAAAATATACACGAGTTCCTAAACTACTATGAACATTTGAGTCAGAATACAAAAACTTTTGCACTGTAAAAGGGAAATCGTCAGTTTTGTCATATAGACTAATGAGTAGTGGGGAGAGGGTGATGTTTAAATCTAGGTATGGACAGGAGTGGTCACTTTGATTGGTTCTTTTGAAAGTTAAAGAAGCTGGGTACATGTCAGTGAATAGAGCAGTAAAGTCATAAGGTTCTTTTGCAAAGACAACCAGGTCGTCAATGTACCTTGCAGCAAGTATGATGTGTCTTAGCTTGTGGCTATTCTCACTGCGTGTGAAGTATCGATACTCGATGGCTGATAATGTTAGGTCTGCTAACATTGGAGAACAACTTGAACCCATTGGAATTCCTTTTGTCTGTTTAAAGATGTAGTGGCTATATGTTGCATATGATTCTTTGAGAACGAAGTCAATCAGTTCTTTGATATCAGTTTTAGTAAAAGAAAGAAAATTTCCTTTCTTTTCCTTGGTATAAAATGCTTCTTTATATCCAATAGCGACATACTCATGTAAATGTATGCACATTTACAATAGAAATACAAATATGTATGTACATGTATGTGAACGTCTGTAAGTATCTGTACTGCTTAATTGGAAACCTAAAACGTTAAAACAAAGTTATTCGCGTATTCAATGAAATCTACAAGAAAGGTCCTAAGACCAAGCAAACTGTGTACCTTCAAGTGGGTATAAGCACCACACATCAAAAGGACACAGTTAGTATTCATGAATTATTGAAACGACTAGTAAAATGTATTGATATCGCGAAATACAATAGCGCGAAAAGGGAAATAGAACACAAACGCACGATAAAAGCGCTGGCATTTCTCAGGCTTTGACGTCAATCGCAATGTCAAATACAAACCGCGTTTCAACAAAAGCAATTACTGGAACTAAAGCAAGACATTTGGTGCCGTGTTTCGGCGTGTATTCTCAAGACACGATCACCAATTACCCTAACTCTGGGCCACGCCTCTTCAGTTGGGAACCCAGAGCGGCGCGGATCTACGGGGGCACGTGCAACCAAAGAGGGTTTGGGGTATCATAGCAGTGACCGCGATACGCAATGTACACGACACACTCGGGCTAGTAGGCATCCAGCAAACATCGCTGGAATAAATGAATGGTCTAGGTTGGAGGGACGCAAGTGGAGACACAATCTAGACGAGCAGCGGCAGTAGGGGGTGGCGTGGGTAGCTTTAGAACGTGCGTATCAAATAATTGGCAAAGATAAACATAGAGAATCGAGATAACAATCTAAATCTAATGTATGTTAGGATGTGTACATCTGTCCGGATGGAGTGACTATGTTTACACCCTTGTCTATATCTTGTGTTGCTTCCATGCACTGATCCAGCAGATTTTTTTTAGTATGTACACTAATTTCTCGATGTGATCACATCGACACTTCAGCAATGACGGACATAACATTTACACAAGTTTGTGCGTTGCTACACGCTAGATGGAAAGCCGATGTCCAAGGTGGTCTATGGATGGTACAATATCTGTCACCTGATCTGTCACCTGCAAAAATATCGATTTTCCAGTCAGTCAAGGGTGTTTACAGCCGCAAAATTAGGTTCAGTTACACACTTTTCGGGTTGTGCACACCGACAAATTTTAGGCCGAAAACGGGTCAAATCTGGGTTTAGCCTCGATCACAGATCTGTGATCTGCCATCCCCAATGGGATAACCTTCAGTCTCTGCCTTTCTTGAACAGACTTTAGTACTCTGCAGAGCTTGAAGGAGATAACGCAATCATCGAATTTAGTGCCCCGCTGGACAATACAGTTAGATCTTAAGTCATTAGACCCTGTGCCCCTGCCCCTGCCAGTGCCTCAGTTTAGGATCGCCCCAGCTCCCGTGCCTGTAAATACACAATAGACGCATGGGTTTAGCCCATAGACAATTGGGTTTAGCCCGTAGGACGTTTCAGATAGATCTCAAGCCGTTCGACCCTGTGCACCTGCCAGTGCATACGTTTAGGATAGCACCAGCTCCCGTGTTTGTAAATACACAATAGGCACTTGGGTTTAGCCCATAGACAATTGGGTTTAGCCCGTAGGACATTTCAGACAGAACTCACGTCATTCGATCCTGTGCCCCTGCCAGTGCCAGTGCCTACGTTTAGGATCGCACCAGCTACCGTGCCTGTGCATACACAATAGACGTTTTGGTTTAGCCCGTAGACGTTGGGCTTGGCCAATAGGACATTTCAGACAGATCTCAAGCCATTTGACACTGTGCCCCTGCCAGTGCCTACATTTCGGCCCGCACCACCTCACGTGCCTGTAAATACACAGTAGACGCCTGGGCTTGGCCTGTAGACGATTGGGTTTAGCCCGTACGATAGATCTAAAATCATTTGACATAGATACAGAATAGTTTGATACTGTGCCCCTGCCAGTGCATGCAGTGCCTGCGAATACACTTTGGCGTCACACAACGACAACTCTTTAGTGAATGGTGACACTGTAGAGCGCCTTTGGTGCAAAATCAAACGTCAGTCGCAGCGTGTGGTGCCGTCTGTGTTCAGAATGTAAAATACTGGCGTAGCCGACAATTGCGAAATATTGTGGAATTTGGTCATCGGTCAAAGTTCTAAATTAGGAGGTGCAAAACTACAGTGTGTGGCGGCCAGTTTAAGCTATAGACCGACAACTGTATCTAGAGTTTAGTCTAATGTTTCCTTTTAAGCACGGCGGTATTAGAGCATTAGAAACCGCAAATGGCGGTCGGTCCGCGGGTTGCGGAGAACGAACTACAAAGCGGATCGGCCAACCCAGCCCCCCATGGACGTCAGGTCAAGTAATTGGGTAATAACAGCGCGTAGAAAATCTCCAATACTACATCTTGTTTTGATCGGCGTGCCTGCGTATGGTACGTGCTTCCGCGTCGCACGCCATTCGTGACTACCACTGTGCTATCCATTCACCTCTCCTTCTGTGTCCTCTTTGTGGACGCTATGCATGCATGCGCATGCGACGCGGTACAGAGATCGGCCGCGCGACCAGTTTTACGACGACGGCAATTCCCCCTTCTATTCGATCTCTCTCGTGCATTGCGGAGCGTGCGCTATTGCCATTCTGCGTCGGTGTTTGTCGCGCGTTACGAAGGAGTCTGTGCTGAATAACAAGAGGAGGGAATTGTGTACGAAAGTGAAACATAACATGGAGAACGAATACGGCCCCAATCGATACCGTTGCTTGTGCGGCACCATGCATGCCAAGGTTGGTATAGCTGCATACAGTAACCACACGAAGTCTGCAGCGTCTGAATTTTCGCTGTGTTATTTGCACCGAGTCTGTCTGTGTCGTGTAGGTGGTACAGCAATCGGGATCCGTGAAGAATCTGTGCGCGTGCCCAAAACTTCATTTGAATCTTTCAACGCCACGATTGGGGGGTTGACAAAACATTATGGACAGAATGTACATGCGCGGTAGATGGCGCCAATAGTAAGGTTGCTATTGCCCAGATCGGAACCTGGATCATAGCTGTGGTCGAGTTGGCCATCGTCGTGGCCGCCATCGTGGCAGTTCTCGTTTTGGCCTTCGTCGCCGTCACCAACGATGACCTTGGGTGTGTTCCGAAAGGGTGCCTGCCCACCTAAGATTTGTTGCTGTTTCTATTATACTACTGCAAGTGAGATGAGTGCACCCCTCCAAACAAGTCTCTTTTGCAAAGCGGAGCAGTTTTGAGCTTTGCACTTCTACTGAGATTGTAGCAAGACCCTTTACGGGTTCGTGTAGCGTCTTGATTATCCTCGCGACTACACGTTTTTTCGCCGCGCCTCAGCGCGGCGAGGTGTATATATACGGATGACAATGTCTGTCTGTCTGTGTGTGTGTGTGTGTGTCCGTCCGTCCGTCCGTCCGTCCGTGGCACCGAAGTAAGATATGCGGCATATGTGGTCAAGTAGAGTCAAGGTTGCTGAGTACGGATCCGATGTCCGTTTCTGTTGCTAATTTCGCATTTTCGAGATATTTACAATTAAAATTCAAAAATGTCGAAAATCGACTTTTTCACCTGATGAGCTAACCGCGAAATTTCTTCAGAAATGGAAAGAGCACGGAGCGCTGATAATATGTAACCCAAAAAGAAATTTTTTGTCAATGTGGAATTTGATAGAAAGACGCAATTGTTTGTCAAAATTTCATAAATTGACAAAAATAGAACGTCATTTATTGACGAATGTGAATGCAGAAACTGAAACGCCGAGAGCCAATAAGAATTTGTGACATAGTTTTTCAGTTTTGAAAACTTGCAATTTGGAGATATTTACAATTAAAATATGAAAATGTCAAAAATTGTCTTTTTCGCGTGATGAGCTAGTGGCGAAATTTCTTCAGAAGTGGAAAGAGCATAGGCCGTGGACAATTTGTAACACAAAAGAAATTTTTTCAAATGTGGAATTTCATAGAAATACGCAATTATTTGTCAAAATTTTATAAATTAACAAAAATAGAACGTCATTTATTGACGAATGTGAATGCAGAAATTGAAAGGTCGTAAGCTAATAAGCATTTGTAACATGGCTCTACAGTTTTGAAATATTGCAATTTTGAAATATTGCAATTTGGAGATATTTTCAATAAAAAATGTAAAAATGTCGAAAATCGACTCTGTCGCCTGATGGACTAGCGGCGAATCTAATTGACAATAGCGTCATAACGCGAAATACGCAACCAAACGGAATTCCTGGTAGAGAACGACTGCACCAAACAGTTGGCAAGTTTTTTGTTCGATGTGCCGTATTCCCACAGGTACAAAACTTCAGATCAACGGCGTCGTATCATGCCGATACCATATAGCGAACGCGGCGATATCCCTGAGCTTTAGATCAGTTGTACAGACAACCGTATCGTGGTAATAGCTGCATTTTAATAGTGGTACATATTTTCAAGATACCTTCTCTAGATATGGCTGATTATGCGAATGAAACTCACTATGCTCTTCACCAAGATTTGACAGACACAAAGTATAGGTTGAACTTTTTACACACACAGCTTGTTGAGTGGTCTTGCTACGCAGCATTGGTATCGCTCGGGTTTAATTCTTTGCACCAAGAAATTATCTTTTCAGACTGAATTTTACAAAAGACACCTCTGGAATCTAACGCAAAACTACATGTTAATTCTGAGAGTTTGATTTGATGTTGGCTTGCAGTGAGCTCTTCAGCGAAGTCAAGATCGTCCCTCTGCAGCGCACGAGTGCCAAGATATAACAGAAGCAAACTCTACTTTTGGTTAATGCAGCCCTCTGTTATAAAGTTTTGCAACTTTTTGTTGTTGGATTCGTGATGAGGAGCTCAAGCACTTCAATTTGATATGCGATTCGACTAGATTCTATGAAGTTTTTTCGCCGCCCCCCAGGGCGGCTGTAAGCATGGCACCATTAGGGATGCCATGCATACCGAACATAGCGCGCCGCGGTATAAGTAGTTCGCCTATTATTGTCTGGTTAGCTTAGTGGCTTATCGTCGATAAAGGACTTATAGCCTTACCTAGCGCCTACTTGAGAGGCCTTGAGTCGTGTTCTGACGTTGTGAAACTGTCGGCGGTCTTACGCTCATTGAGGTGTTTCAAGAGGTATCGCATACCCCGGGCTTGGCTGTTGACGTAGCCTCCTACAGGTGGTGCGTTGACCGGGAACTGATTCATTCGGTTCTCGGTGGACGTACTATCTGATAGGCGGCAGTTTACGGCAGAGTTTGAGTAGAGTGGTGGTGTAGTGTGAGAACCGGTAGTTGGTGGTCGGTGGGAGTCGCTTTTGAGTGGGCGTTGGTCATGATGGACGCTTCGCAGCCGGAGAAGAAGCCGGTGTCCCTCGCTAGGCGGAGGACGACGGATGAGATTCTGGTGGATGAGAACGTCGATTACGGTCGCGTGGATCCTTCGATTCTGGCGCTGAAAGAGCAAGAGCCGGAACAGAAGGAGAGTGCTCAGAAGTTGAAGTTGAACGAGAGTGGTCGCACGCATCAGTTTGAGGATGACGAGCCTGATAACAGTGATCGGGACAGTATCTCTTCTGATAGGGCAGTGTTGCAGGAACCGGCTCCTCAGATCGTGTCCATGTTTGCGGCGATGCAGCGTCAGCAGCAGGAGATGATGCAGATGCAGCTTCAGGCACAACGAGAGGAGCGTGAGGCTCAGCGTGAGCGGGACCGTGAGCAGCGTGAGCGTGAGCGTGAAGAGCGTGAAGCCAGAGAGCAGGAGCGCAGAGAGGAGAGAGAGGAATCGCGTCGTCAGTTGGAGGCGATTCTGAATCACACTCGAGCGCCCGATTCGGCGGGTCCCTTTTCTTCCACTGCAATCGGCGCCGATGGTCTGAACGGCCTGGGTACGGTACTGAATACGCTGGCGTATACGAGACCCAATTTGGCTAAGTTCGCTGGGTTAGACAGAGACAATTTCTCCGACTGGTTCGTCGAGTTCGAAATTGCCGTCAGGAACTACCCGGTACAGGTCAAAGAAAAGTTTTTGCTGGAGATGTTGACGGGTGATGCTCTGAGATTCTACATGTCGATGTCGGAGGAGTTGAAGGCAGACTATTCGGCTGTTGTCGAACAGTTGTCCACTAATTTCGCCGATAGACGGACACGTACGACCAAAATGGCGTCGCTCTGGGGCCAACGTCAGCAGAACTACCAGTCTGTGTACCAGTGGCGTTCGATCATGGAACGGGAGTTCCGGACCGCTGAGAAGGCAATTACGGTACCGGAAACGGTAGCCCACCTGTGTCCTTGTGGGAAAGGCTGTCATCGGGAGAATGTCAGGAATAAGGCCCGCTATGAGTCTTGTCAGGCATTCATTGTTCATCAGTCACTTCTGCCGGTGAATCAGGCCGTGTTGAAGGAGGACGAATGGACGGTGGAAGGCGTTTTTACCGCAGCCGCTGAGAAGGAGAGTGAGCGTGAAATGAAGCAGACGACTTCCAAGACAGGTTCTGATCGCGCGCCGAGAGGTCAGCAACAGACTTCTGGGACGTCGCAGCAGAATACTTCGGGTGGTCAGAGGTTTCAACAACCGCCTTCTGGAGATTCACGGTTGGATCGCATTGGCAGTCGGCCATTGTTCTCTGGTTCTGGTTCTGTCCGCGAGTGCTTCAACTGTCGTCAGGTGGGTCATATTAGGGCTCAGTGTATGGAGCGTGTGTGTACCTATTGTCGAGACAGAGGTTTTGAGAGGTTCATCGGTCACACCGATGGGAACTGTCGAAAACAGGAAGCGATTCGGGCGCAGCAGTTCGTTAATCAGGTACCTGCGGGGCAACAGGGGCAGGGAACAGCTTCTTCGAGTCAATTCCGGGGGGCACCTCGAGGGAATTGGCGAGGAGCTAATTTCCGCGGTGGTTTTCAGAACGGTCGAGGAGGAGGTGGTGCCAATTACGGTAGCGCCAGGGCCGTGCAGGAGCATGATGATGGTCGTGCGGGGCTTGGTGATCGGTTGTCTGCGGTGATGTTTGCAAAGACATTAGTGGGTCCTGACGTTCAGGCTGATAGGCGTCCCATCCTGTATCATCCCCGAGGTTTTTCCTTTGATGGATTACCGCCAGTGTCTGAGAAATTGCCGCTTACAGAGTTGCTGAAAAGTGGCGAGTTAGCTTCGATTGCTGATACGGGTGCTACAACGACTTGCGTGTCTGAGGCTGTAAGAGATAAGTTGCTCGCTTACTACGCAGAGCTTACTGATGATATCACGCCTTTGTATTCGCCGATTGTGGGCCAGGTTGGCACTTCGGCCGGCAGCGTCAACTCGGTGGGTAAGATCACCTTGGGAGGCAAATACAAGGACAAGTTCCCTTTTGACGTTCGGGCGACCATCATGAAGGATATGGGCTTGGATATTCTCATTGGGAATGACCTGCTGTGCAAGTTTGGGGTTTACCTCAAGGACTTGGAAGGGGTCCCGTTGCCAACGTATATGCCTACGCCGGCCGACAGATTAGAGACGGGTGGTGACTCAGGAAAGGTCGTAGTCGATTCTGGCGTTCCTGAGGAAACCGAGGAATTGCGGTTGAAACCTGGAAGTGTGCCTGAAAGGGTTCATTTTGTGAAACCGGCTAAGGAGACTT
Organism: Linhomoeus sp. GSCO2_2; assembly: GCA_030248115.1. Lineage (NCBI taxonomy): Eukaryota > Metazoa > Nematoda > Chromadorea > Monhysterida > Linhomoeidae > Linhomoeus > Linhomoeus sp. GSCO2_2. The sequence continues at coordinate 50,369 of JASAMZ010006464.1, read as the reverse complement.
GGCTGTACCTTCATCATGAGGATACGGTAGCGTTTCTGGAATCGGTTGGATTCCTGAGGTTCCTGACAGAGAATGACCTTGTTCCTACCACCGAGGAAGATGATCTGCTGTTGGAGTTGGCTACGGTAGTTCCTGAGGTTGCGAAGGAAGCTCCTTCCCCTGAGTCGTTGGGCATGATTACTCCAGAGGAGAGAGCCCGTCAGTATGCGGCCGCGGTAACATCTGATGGTGTCGTCAAATCGGAGATGACCTTGGAGCAGTTGGGTCTGAAGATTGGTCGTTCATTGTTGACCGAGGAACAGAATAAGCGGTTAGATGCCATTTTGCAGCGCTATAAGGATACGGTCTTCTCACATTCGGAGTTTGACATCGGGTGCACTCAGGTTTTGGAACACAAGATCGAGTTGCTGCCGGGTAGTCGACCGGTAAAGCAGAAGGCGCGTTCGGTGACGCAAGCACAAGAGGAGGTCATTAAGAAGGAGATCGAGAAGTACCTCAAGTTCGGTGTGATTGCTCCAGCTCAGTCAGACTGGGCGTCACCCATCGTCTTGGTGGTCAAACCGGATAAGTCGATTCGCTTCTGTTTGGATTTCCGCATTCTAAACCGCATGTCTAAGGTTGACACTTTTGGGCCCCCTGATCAGCGTCAGTTGCTGACTAGCCTAAGGAGGGCGACCATTTTCAGTTCCCTGGATTTCTCCAGTGCGTATTGGCAAATCTTGATGGAGGAGGCTTCTCGAGGTTTGACAACCTTTATTACACCGTCTCAGGGTGCGTTTCACTTCACGTCGATGCCATTTGGGTTGGTGAATGCGGGGGCTACCTTCTGTCGGTTGATCAACACTGTGTTACAGAAGTATATTGGCGAGTTCGCTCAGGCGTACGTCGACGATTTGCTTTTGTACAGTGAGTCGGTGGAAGATCAGATTACTCACCTGGGTTTAGTGTTCGCTGAGATAGAGAAAGCTCATCTGAAGGTGAAGCCGAAGAAGTGCTTCCTGTTCCGAACGTCGATTGATTATCTTGGCCATACGATCTCAGCCAATGGGATCCAGGTCTGTGATAAGAATATCAGTAAGGTTCAGAATTTGAAGCCGCCTAAGGATCGCCAACAGCTTCAGCAGGTTTTGGGTCTCATCAATTTTTTCCGTCACTTCGTCAAGGGCTTGTCGTTGGTAGCGTTGCCATTGACTGATCTTCTTCGGAAAGATTGTACTTGGCAGTGGACGGAGAACGAACAGTTTGCGTTCCAGTATCTGTGCCATCTGATTACATCGCCTCCCGTTCTTTTGGCCCACCCTAGGTTCGAGAAGCCGTTTACTATCTATGTAGACGCGTCGAGTCAGGGTTTTGGAGCTTGTCTCGTGCAGAAGAATGATGAGGGCAAGGAACAGCCGATTGCGTTCGCTTCAAAACGGACTTCGATACCACAGAGTAAATACGGCGCTACTAGATTGGAAACGATGGCCTTACTGTGGGCCGTTCGCCACTTCCGATATTACATAGATGGCCGGTCTACCGTGGTGTATACGGATTGTCAGGCACTGATCCCTATGGTGCACTCTCCTAAGAGTTCGCAGCATATCCATAAGGAAGCGGTCCTTTTGCAAGAGTATGACATCCAGTTGAGGCATAAGTCGGCTACTGATAATGCCGCAGCTGATGCTCTGTCGAGACTGGTTCCTCTGATGGATTATAGTGACGATGAGGAAGTCGAGTTCGCGGATTTCACCGTTGAGGCAGCTGCGTATCGTACACACGTCTTCTCGCCCTTTTGTCACGAACTTTTATCGCTGACGCCTGAGCAGTTTCGTCAGAAACAACTGGATGATACTGAGACAGGACAGCTGATACAGTTTCTCGAGTCTGATAGGGTGCCAGATGATAGGGCCGCCCAGCGAGCTCTCTTGGTGGCAGTGCCCAAGTTTGTGGTGATGGGGTCGTTGCTGTGTCGCCGATTGGGTTCTCGAATCGTGCCAGTGGTCCCTTTTGGCTTGAAGTTGTTGCTTCTGAAAGCGGTGCACAAGTTTCATGGTCATTTTCACGGAGAACGGATCTTCTCGCTACTGAAAGATCGGGTTTGGTGGCCGGGAATCCGGGCTGATTGTATTGCCTTTGGGTACTTGTGCCACGAGTGCAATCTTTACAATGACGCTCCGAAGATTGAGCCTCCGTTGCGACCGATTGACGTATACCGACCATTTGATCGAGTTGAATTGGATGTGGCTCATCTGCCTAGGTCGAAGAACGGATTTACCTCTGTGCTGGTATTCATGGACTCTTTCACGAGGTGGCCGGAAGTACGAGCCTTCAAGAGAGAGCCCACCGGCAAGGACGTGTGTAGAGCGTTGGCTGAATTGGTCATCGCTAGACATGGGTTCCCGGCGTTGTTCCATTCAGATAGGGCTAGGAACCTTCTGGAGGGTCGTGACGTTCAGAGTTATTGTCAGCAACATAACATTGTTACGACGACTTCTTTGTCTTACGTCGCGAGGTCTCAGGGGGGCGTGGAGCGCGTACAGAAGACGCTGGAACGCATCCTGCTCAAATGGCACAACGAGTATAAGGCGTCTTTTGGTTGGGACGAGTTGTTGCCCGCTGCTTTGCTGGCGTATCGAACGGCTGTCCATAGGTCCACGAAATTCTCGCCTTACTTCCTTATGTATGGCAGAGATTGTGCAACGCCATTGAACCTGTTCCCGTTGCCAGTGTTCGACCCGGAACAGTTCAGTGAGGACGACTACGATGAGTACGCCGAGGCGCTTGTCGAGAGGTTGATCCAGTCTTGGAGTTCAGCGCGGGAGAACAGTCGAAGGATGCAGCGATACAATCAGGGCCATTTCTTGGCTCGGCGCTGTCGCATGCCTCGCATCAATGTGAGCGATTTCGTCTACTTGTTCCATCCGTCGATTGGCAAGAACTGTGGGTTGCCTCAGAGGTCGGGTCCCTATAAGGTAGTGGAGTTGACGACAACTGGGGCCATTATTGTGCCGTTGCACGATTGCCCGAACGAATACGACGACACGAGTGCGGACGAATGCATTCGGTGTAGGGAGCGTTATTTGGTGAGCTTGCATCGGTTGAAGTTGTGTAGCCAGCCTAGACGTGGCATTCCTTTACCTACATTCCAGGCTGGTCGTATGATCTTCTTAGTTGAGAATGTGGATGAGGATTCCAATCATTTTCAAAGGGCCTATTTGAATCAAGAGTTTGAGATAGGGAATCATAGTATTCTTTTCTCAACTTTCTCTTTGAACCTTTGGCCTCCAAGAAGAAGCGAAGATCGAGAATCGACCGTCATGGCGGACAAGGTGAAGAAGACTGGCGTCGGCGCGCTCGAAGTCGTCCAGGACAGCGCTCAGGGGGACGCATCGGTGGTGCGTGGGAATCTGGCGCACAAGTCGAGTGGGCAGCCGGCGGGAGGCAGCGGGCCCGGTCGTCAGAAGCGGAAGGTCAAATCGCGCCGACTGTCGTCGTCGTCGCCGGAGTCATCGTCGCCCAAGGAAGCTGTGTCTGCCAAGTCGACGCTGGCGCAGCCTACCGCCAAATCCTCGCTCGAGCCCAAGGTCAAGAAGCCCAAGTACGCCCACGTCGAGCCCAAGATCGAACCTGTGTCTCCGGATACGTCGGTGGACCAGGCGGTGGTCAAGTCGGTCGACAAGACGGTGGTCAAGAGCGTGGGCGGCGCGTTCGGAGGGGCGGCTTCGTCGACGGTTTCGGGCAAGGCTTCGACGCAGGGATCGAACAAGGGCAGGAGCATCGCCTGGCGCAAGCATCGCAATTGGTTGCGTCGGCAGCGACAGAAGCGCAAGCGGGCGATGATGAAGACGACGAGCAGCCAGAGCGGCGGTGGCCTGGGAGACACCAAGAGCGTGGCGCACAAGGACAAGTCGGGCAAGGTCGAGGCGACGGCGGTGGACAACAGCGGACGCCCCAAGGCCGACTTCCCGAAGCGCCGCCAGAAGGACAACCGTCATGGCTGCGTCGTGAAGAGTCCCACCGAGGGCGCTGATATCCCGCTCGTCCTGCCTTGAAAAAACCGTGATCTCGATCGATGATCTTCTAGTGATCCGTGATCACCCCTACCCCTTTCCTTCTTTCTCTTCCCTCGTTCTCGTTCTCGTTCTTGTTCGCGTTCCGTACTTTGTGCGGGTTTCTTCCACTGCGCTTCTTTGTGCGCCCTTGCTTTCCTAGTCTTGAGAGGAGCGGAGTGTTGGAAGATAGCGTTTCTTTGCTGGAGGGAACGGCAGAACGGTGATGACAGGCATGAGAAGGTGAGAGAGAGGAAGGTGACGAGCACAGGCTGAGGAGTGAGAAGCGATCTTAGTGCACGATTGACGCTCGGATAGCGTTAAGGCGATGAGCGATGGGCAGAGTTCTGAAAGCTTATCGCTTTGACTACTGGGAGTACATAGTTGTCGTGTGCTTGTCTAATATTTTCTCGTGTGGGGTTTAAGGTTTCGTCAGCTGGTCGGTCGAGATCGCCCAGTTCTACGCGTTCGAGGAAGTGTGTGATTGTGATCAGTGATTAATGATCGTAGGTTCTAGGTCTTGGCTACTTTGTCCTTTTATCTAAAAGGGGCATGTAAGCATGGCACCATTAGGGATGCCATGCATACCGAACATAGCGCGCCGCGGTATAAGTAGTTCGCCTATTATTGTCTGGTTAGCTTAGTGGCTTATCGTCGATAAAGGACTTACAGCCTTACCTAGCGCCTACTTGAGAGGCCTTGAGTCGTGTTCTGACGTTGTGAAACTGTCGGCGGTCTTACGCTCATTGAGGTGTTTCAAGAGGTATCGCATACCCCGGGCTTGGCTGTTGACGTAGCCTCCTACACGGCGAGTATATATACGGACGCTATTGTCTGTTCGTTTGTGTGTGTGTGTCTGTGTGTGTGTGTCAAACAACCAGACATGACGGTTAGTGCCACCCAATGGAGTCGAATGCGCTGAGTAACGTGCCGTTGTCCGTTTCTGTTGCTAATTGCGCTACTTCGAGATATTTACAATTAAAATATGAAAATGTCAAAAATGACACTTTTATTTACAGGTCGTATCGAGAAAGTTTTTGCTGAAATGGAAAGGGCATAAAACGCGATGAATTTGTGACATAGTTTCGGATTTTGGAATTCACGAAATTAGGGATATTTTCAAGGTTTTTGTCAAAATTCCCAAATTTCGACAAATTCAAACAGCTTAAATTTCAAAACTTCTTTGCACCGATGTATCGAGCATAGTCTGCCAAGTATTTAGCAAATAGTTTCAGCGAATATAATTAACGAAATTTAGGATATTTTTAAGGATTTTGTTAACATCCACAAATTTCGACAATTTCAAACAGCTAAAATTTCAAAATTTTATTTCACGGATGTGTCGAGCATAGTCTGCCAAGTATTTATCAAATAGTTTCAGATTTTATAATTAACGAAATTAGGTGTATTTTCAAAGTTTTTGTCAAAATTCCCAAATTTTGACAAATTCAAACAGCTTAAATTTCAAAATTTCTTTGCACGGATGTATCGAGCATAGTCTGCCAAGTATTTAGCAAATAGTTTCAGCGAATATAATTAACGAAATTTAGGATATTTTTCAGGATTTTGTTAAAATCCACAAATTTCGACAATTTCAAACAGCCTAAATTTCAAAATTTCTTTTCACGGATGTGTCGAGCATAGTCTGCCAAGTATTTATCAAATAGTTTCAGATTTTATAATTAACGAAATTAGGTGTATTTTCAAAGTTTTTGTCAAAATTCCCAAATTTTGACAAATTCAAACAGCTTAAATTTCAAAACTTCTTTGCACGGATTTATCGAGCATAGTCTGCCAAGTATTTAGCAGCTAGTTTTTGATTTTATAGTTAACGAAATTTGGGATATTTTTGTTAAAGTCCTCAAATTTCGACAATTTCAAATAGCTTAAATTCCAATTTGTCTTTGCATGGTTCTGTCGGGCATAGTCTGCCAAGTGTCTAGCAAATAGTACTAGATTTTATAATTAAAGAATTTAGGTACATTTTAAGGTTTTTGTCAGAATTTCTAAGTTTCGACAATCTCAAGCAGCTTAAATTTCAACATATCTTTGTGTGGATGCATCGAGCACTAAGCCCAAAAGAATAGGGCGTCGTCCCATTTATACCCTTTTCAATAGGGCGTCGTCTCATTTAGACGCTTTTATTGCACTGTGTGCCTGCGGCGAATTTCTCTGATCCATTTATGGATCTGTTGCCACAATTATAAGCGCTAAGTGTGCCTGCGGCGAATCTTCTGATCCATATGTGGATCAGGTACCGCGAACAAATCCAAGACCAATTGCGGCTATACCCCACCAGATTGTCGACTAAATGTCTAGCGGCACTTCACTATCCAGTGCACATTATCGCGCACACACTCTCAAGTTTACACTGATGCCAACGTGGTGCCACAGTTTTTAGACAAAGCTTGTTGGCACTCCGCCGCTTGAAAAGCAAAGGAGTGCTATAGGAGCGGTAAAGCCCACAGTTAACACCAACAGGCCTGGCGCTGGCTACGAAGCACCTAGGGAGCAAATTTTATTTTAAAAGATAGCTTATGACGACGCGCAGCGTGCTCGGGGGGTGAAAAAATTTCGGTGGTGGAAGAATTTCGCGAAAATTCAAAAATTCAAATTTTCCGGTTCAAAAAAAAAATAATTAGACCACAACTTTCGCAAAAATGGGCCGAATTTGGTGATTTTTGGATATGTTGTAGGCCTTTGGGTCCTCTAGGCGGCATCGCTGGAACGGGCTCCCTAGGTGGTCCGACGCGGGAGTACGGTAGAAAATTTGAATTTCAAAATTTTTTTCCGACCTTTAAAAATCATAACTCGAGTTTGCGACGGTGGATCCTCGCAAACTCTTCGATCCGGCCTAGACAATTGTATGACCTTTCGATCGAGACCAAAACCGCCGAGATCGGTCTTGCCGTTCGGGAGAACCGCGGTGACAAAAGTCTCGGGTCCCGAACGGAAAATCCGAATTTTCGACTTTGAGTGGATTTTTCGATTGGGAAGCGTGTCTTTAGCGCTAAATTGACCATTGCGTCGTGTTCAGCGTCATAAGTTGGTCTAGACGAAGTGTCTTGACCATTTTGAGGCACCGCACCCCGGCCGCGCCGAATTTTTGAATCCTGGGGTCAAATTTTCGAAATTGTGTTTTCACTTGTCTCGGGGGTTTCCGACGACGCTGAAGACGAATCCGGTGTTTGTTTTGCGATTTTGGACGCCTTTGCCCTGATTTCGGCACCTGGCCGGCCAAAAATTAGGTCCTGGGGTCGAATTTTCAAAATTGCGTTGACAGTTGTGTCTGGTCTTTCTGACGCCGCAGAACGCGAATCCGTCGTTTGTTGTGCGATTTGAGCTGCATTTAGGCTGATTTTGGCCGAATACTCACACTCTGTAAGATTTCGCGAAATTCCGAAAATACCATCCGCCATTGATTTTGCTGCGTCTACAGTACGCCGTCCATATAAGACGCGCTGAGAAAGGCGTCTACGCACACGCGCAATCGAACCGAGTTATAGGAGCATCGTACTGTAGCACTACGCCGTCCACCGACGCCGTCCACCCCAGCGGGGGAGCCCCCGCTGTGTAGCGTAGATAAGGCGCGCCTGTACAATTGGGGAGCCGCTGGCAATCTACATTGTGAGTGGCTATTGACAGTCAGCGGTCAGTACAGCCTGCGCTCATCGTCGTCAGTACAGCCTGCTCCAACGCGTCACTTGCGCCACATCGACCTCGAAGTATTTGGCATCGGCTTAGGCCCAGCCCGGGCTATAGACCCTAGTTCTACACTGAAAAATTGGGAACAAACAAATTTAACGGGAATGCGACACTTGTTGGAGTTTCTGTGCCCCCGTCTGCTAAAATAATCACGCGGAGTGCCTATCTGACACTCAAGGAGTGTCACGTATTACTTGTGACTTTTCGTGGACCCCACTTTGGGATACTGTAGCGCACGATTTTGATTCCCGGCAATGTAATGTGTCGAACTCCACTCAACGACGTCAGACAAGCGAGTTATTAAGCCCGAAGCAAGCGTGTTGTTTCCAGTCTTCGACGCGTTTTGGTTACTGTAGCCCTCGATTTAAACTTTTTGTTGTCGAATTCGTGGCCAGGGGCTCGAGCGCTTCAACTTGATGTGCGATTTGACGAGGTTCGATCAACCTTTGTCTTAAAATGGGCCCCACTTTGAGAAACCGTAGCGCGCGAATTTGACAATTTTTTTAGTTTTTGCCACTCAGGTGTATGGTACAATTTCAAGCTTGTTCCAGCGCGGCCAAGAAGCAGAAGGAGTTGGTGGCCGTGTCTTCTACCGGACTTCTGGTCTCGACCGTCGTTCTCATCTACCTGCTTATCGGACTGAAGGCGGAGCGCGCCAGCTACATCACGCCCCACATCGTGTTCAAGGTACTCGTCTGGGAATCGCTTCACCAAACTTTGCATTTTGTCACAAAGTCTTCAGTTTCACTTTTTGTCGAAATTCAGGCAGTGATGATGGCGATGATGCCTGTCGTCCTGATTATGGGCGTCTACACGTGGGATGCCGCTCTGAAGGAGGACACAGAGCTGAGCGGTTATGACCGACGCAGCACTTTGGTAGCTAACCGGTCATCGTCGTCGTCGGCATATTCGTCGTCGTTGTCGTCGCCGCCGTCGTCATCATCGTCGTCGTCGTCGCCGCCGTCGTCGTCATCGTCGTCGTCGCCGTCGTCGTCATCATCGTCGTCGTCGTCGCCGCCGTCGTCATCATCGTCGTCGTCGTCGCCGTCGTCGTCATCATCGTCGTCGTCGTCGCCGTCGTCGTCGTCATCATCGTCGTCGTCGTCGCCGCCGTCGTCATCGTCGTCGTCGTCGCCGCCGTCGTCATCATCGTCGTCGTCGTCGTCGCCGTCGTCGTCATCATCGTCGTCGTCGTCGCCGCCGTCGTCATCATCGTCGTCGTCGTCGCCGTCGTCGTCATCATCGTCGTCGTCGTCGCCGCCGTCGTCATCATCGTCGTCGTCGTCGCCGCCGTCGTCATCATCGTCGTCGTCGCCGTCGTCGTCGCCGTCGTCGTCATCATCGTCGTCGTCGTCGCCGCCGTCGTCATCATCGTCGTCGTCGTCGCCGTCGTCGTCATCATCGTCGTCGTCGTCGCCGTCGTCGTTGTCATCATCGTCGTCGTCGTCGCCGCCGTCGTCATCGTCGTCGTCGTCGTCGCCGCCGTCGTCATCATCGTCGTCGTCGTCGCCGTCGTCGTCATCATCGTCGTCGTCGTCGCCGTCGTCGTCATCATCGTCGTCGTCGTCGCCGTCATCTTCCTCTTCTTCTTCCTGTTCATCATTGCAGTTGATCAATTCCTACAGGGTCTGGCGATGACCATCGGCGTGGCAGTGGTCGTCGCCCTGGAGGTCCTCTTCGTCTGGCTGATTGTCATCGAGGTCGCCTGCTACCGCTTCTTCAAGGAGAAGGGCGAGGACCCCAACGAGTACCACGTGACCACCACCATACCCGCCCAGCCGCATTATCAGGATAGGCGCATGTGAGAGTAAACGGAGGCACGGCGGCGCAGGCAGGCGCGATTTTGGATTGTTGTGGTGCCGTGGTGGTGGCTCATTGTTCGTTCAGTGGCTTGATAGCGAACGCATTGTAAGCAGATTGATAATAACACAACTACTGTCACATTGCGCGACATGCCGAGTCGACGTCTGTTCGCGGGACGCGAATACTAAGCTTACAATCGTTCTGTTGCACGACGTCACGTGTCTACGCCCCCTAACCTTGTCCACACGGCCACATCTACTGACACTTGTATGGAAGTCCATGTCTCGTTCCCTGCTTGTCAAACGATCAGTTTTCGCTGTGCCACTCACTGATGTAGCCTGTACGTACATACCATTCGAGGTCATGAATCGCTAGAGCATGCGTCGACAGGAAAGCAAACCTGGTTTTCGTTAGCCCTTCGAGGACTCTGAGGAGACCCTCTATTCCTTCCAATGTTTGGCACAGAACTGTTGAATCAGCCGACAGAGCGCGTCGTGCCATCGCCAAGCGACGTCATTAACGCAAGAGAACCATAGTGATTAGAATAAGTCCGGTGTCGATCGATTTCGGCCTCTCAGTCGCTCCGCACGTAAATGGCACGAGATCGTGCACAATATTGTCTTTCAGTTTTTGCGCATGTGAACACTTTCAACTTAGAAACTACGGGCAATGCGCATTCGCAAAGGGGTTAAACCGCGCGCGCGCCCCTGTCTCCCGGGTGACTCAGTCGAGAGGAAAACCCAATGCTAGACGCTCAGCCCCCAGAGGAGTAGTGCGCTTTGACAATCCCTTACTGAACGCAAATTTGCGCCATCGAAAATGGTGAGAAAATATCTCATGTCGCGACGCACCGAGTACCACGATTGCGACACTTCCATCAGCTTCGACAACGGTAACTTCGTCGTCGTTTGCAAGGCGGAATTGGTGGCGAAAAGCGACTTTTTCACGGCGCTGTTTTCGGAGAAGTTCAAGGAGGGCCAAAGGGAAGAGTTTGCCATCATCGGCGAGGACTTCAAGGAGTTCCATCAGTTTTTGGAGATCGTCGTTGATGAAGAGGCGCCCATTGAAGGTGGGGTGAATGGTTGTCGAGTTTAGTGTTTCCCAAAACTGATTCGGGTAGACCAAACAGTTAACGTGTAGAGCCCACTAGAATGGTTCAATTGATAGTGTTTCATTGAAGTTGCTAGCGCTCAATTGGTAGCGTTTCAGAGAAAGTCCAACGGCACTCGCTCCGAAGGCTAGCTTTGCTAGGATTTCCGCCTGCATAACATGATAGTACAATGTCTGCCTATCAGTCGTATGTATCCTGGCAAATCCAAGCAAGCTACTGTAATATCAATATTTGGCGCACTGTAAGTGTGTAAGTCGGTACGCGTGCACGCGCCCGCGAACAATTTCTCTCCAACTTTTAACCAAGCCGACTCATTGCTATTTACAAACCGTTTCCCTCTACTCTCAGACGAATTCGTCGACATTCTCATGCGTCTGGCCGACCAGTACCAAGTTACCTCCCTCAAATCCCGACTTTGCACCGAAATACCTCGTCGGGTGGCGCACATTCTGCCCCATCGAGCCTTCGTCTGGCTTCTCTGCGCCCAGAAGTTCAACTACCCCGAAGAAATCGCCAAAGCTTGCCTTGAAAAGGCCTCGAAAGTTCGCACGCAGCGCACTTTGGACAAATTCAAAAGCGAGCTGGGAGAGGAGACGTACGAAAGCATGCTGAAGGAGCATTACGGTGGCGAGGAGAATTTGAAGGCGATCAGAGATGGCTGCGGCAAGTGTGTCACTTGCAAGAAGCAAAGGATGGACTTTAGAAAGTTCGCCAGAAGCGATATGTTCTGCGCCAAGTGGATGTGACCGATTACGGTACAGTTGGGTGACAACTTTGTAGTGAGGAATATGGCAGCAGGATGGCCAATAGAAACTTAAACTAGTTTCAGTTTCAGTTTCAGTTACAATCAGTTAACTGAAACTGAAACTGAATCGAAACTCGCGCGGACTCCGTAACTGAAACTGAAACTGAAACTCACAGTTTAGTTTCAGTTATTTGAATGTCAAATTTTGCATTATTCAGCAGATTTTTATAAAATTCTAGCCGATTTCTCCTACTTATGTGGACGTTTTGTTCATATGTGGGGCCAAATATGCAAGGACGCCTTTCTAAGTTTAGAAATCGCTTCTTTGTCTACCAAATTTCATCCCACAGGAATGATTTTGAGCAATTCGTTGTAACTTTCTGAACCTTCAATAACTGAAACTCAGTTTCAGTTACTTACTGAATCGAAACTCGCGCGGATTGCATAAGTAAAACTGTAACTAAAACTGAAACTCACCCAGCACCATAATTTTAACTGAAACTGAAACTGAAACTATGATGAGTTTCTATTGGTTACCCTGTATGGCAGGCAGACTCCGTAACGAGGAATTTGAGTTTGCGCGACGATAGTAAACGACCACAAGTATGCCGAGAGTCGATTCGATGCGCGTACACTGCAGAGTGTTGAGCCGCACTATTGTGTTCTATGGCTTCTCTTCTACAACCAACAGTGATACGGACTTCAGCAACTGGCAACATCGCAGCTACAGTACAGACTACGATCCATATAGACGATCAACAAGCGCACAACAACATTGAAACATTCGCTCCGCTCTGGAGCTGTCAGTTACCGTAATTTCTGTAGTTGGCAAAGTTCATCGAACCTTTGACCCCCCACCCCTCACCAAACTGTCGTTTGGGCGAACTCATTAGCGGGAACTCTCAGACAGTATGCACAGATTAGACTACGCGCGCTTCGTTTTGCAGTTCTAGAACTATAACTCAAATGTCGGTGGTACATATATATAGTCACCATCTCAGGCCAAAATCACCGGCTAATGTATTGTCAAAATGTCAATTACGCAGCATTGTTAGCTGTTCATAGCGGAGGCACCTGACAATGGGCTGCTGATTTCGGCCGACCTTCAGTATTCAACCGATCGCTCGTTCGATCAAGTGCCATTCACTGTTGTCAGTTTGTATAAGTGTTATCCGTATCTTGTCTGCGCGTGAAATTCGCCCAATTAATGGCAAACGCCACAACTTCAGCGCACGGCTGGAGAAACGGCGGCGCCTTTGCAACTGTCTGGGAACAGATGACAAAGAGCGGCTTCAACTGCTTCCAAGGTGCTACATAGGTTGAATTAACGAAGAAGCGCTTGCTGGAAGCTGCGCGCAACCAACTGGTCCAGTCGTACCTAGGTTTGCGCAGTCACTAAGCGACTTGAATACGCGGCACGGCGATGAACTGCCGTGCGAACTGGCAGGAGCCCCTGCATGAGCAGGCGCCAACATGAGCAATGTTCAGGCCTGCTGATGACGCTGTGCAACGCCAGTATTATTCTGGCCATCTTTCGCTACAAAGCTCTACGAGATCGCAAAGAGCTTCTCGTTCTGCTGACAATACCTATAGCCGACGGTCTATGGGGGCTGACCTCATTGACAAATCATGCTGCAATTCTACTCAGAGTGATAATCTTCAAGGGATACGCGGCGCGATCGTTTGCCTCGAGCCCCTTTGCCTGCATATGTGGAAAGAGCCCTGGATTCTGGGCTACAGCCTGTCGAAACGGTCTAGCCTTGCTTGGGGTAGGCGCTTGATCAAAAGGTGCCAAATTTTGCAATTTTTCAACAGCTACACTGCAACCCCATTTCCGGTGAGCGACGATCGATTGGTCGCCGTCGCTTTCCCACTTCGCTACAAATCGTTTACGGTCACTTACGGCTGCCGATGGCTGATGTCGATGGCGGGCTACGCTCTGCTGCAAGCGGGGGCCATGCTGGCCTGCTGGATGAAGAAGACGCCAAAAGGGGAACAGATGCTGCCCTGCGGTACATTCACAGCACTGCCGGCATGGTACACGGCACTCGTTGACAACTTCTTGTCGGCCTTCATGGCTGCGGCCAGCGTCGTCGTTCACTTCGCGATGCTATGGGCCTACAGGTCGAGCCGACTGGCTACCCCCTCCCTCCCTCCCTCTCTCCCTCCCTCTCTCTTTCTCCCTCACTCCCTCCTTCCCCTCCCTACCTCCTAACCTTCCTCCCTCCCTCCCCTCCCTCCCATCCCCCTCCACCTTCCTTGTCACCCAGCAAATCGTAATGCGCCTCACAGAAAACGTCTTCGAGCAACTTCGTCATCGATAGCCAATCATCAGTCAATCAATCAGAGGCGCATCACGACCACCGTGGCAGCGCTGAGCGCGTGCACTTTGCTGCTTCATGTCTTACTGTTCTGTGCCGTCCTATACGCCAGGCTACGCCTTCACAGCCTGTCACCCAACATCCGAGGGGCCATCCTCAGCTACGCGTGGCCAGTCATCAAGGTAGGTACACCGTACATATAATGATTTCCACCGGTTGATGTTTCCTTGAGTCGTTCAACATCTCAGGAGATTGGAAAACTGACGGCTGACTTGACTAACACCTTTCTTCCAGGTCAATTCCATCACGAACATACTCGTCTTCTCCTGGAAACTGAGGGACGTGCGCAGGTCGATCGTTTGCCTGTGGACGGGCCGGAAGTTCTTTTCCGAAGAGCAAATCCAACAGCGGAAAGCGGCTCAAGAGGAGAATCGCCAGAAGATGCACGGAAATCAGAAGGATAGCAGGCCAAAGCGGGCTTGGAGCTAAGCTGTGTCTGGTCTCTGCGATGGGCCTAATGACACTCCGGGTCTTTGTGCATCTATGTATGTAGCTGGTCTGTCTGTCGGTTGCAGTGTGTTCCAGAGCGTCATGACATTTTCAAGGGATAGGCTTTGCATACGCAAGAGTGATATTGGGTTAGATTGAATAGTATCCTCGCCCGGCCTCAACCGGAGGCGACACCATACGATAGCGCGATCGCGCCGTGCGGCGGGCGTCCGTCCGTGCGCAATGCTGTGAGATTTCGGCGCTTTGCAGCACGTGTAAGGAACTGTACGTCAAACGTCGAATTCGATCGCTACTAATCAGAATATCGACTCTGCCGTCCTCGGAACAAGCGGGCGGCCGGTTGGCTTCACAACATGGGAGGACGGGCGTAGTGAGCTGTTCAATCAACGGAGTTGTCATCTGAATGGCCATAAAGTGTCGCTGTTTCTTTCTGCACATCCTACAGTACTCTAGTTGACAACTTTGTGCGTCTATGTTTCACTACGACTGGGCACGTCCGGTCTACTACTGAAGTCTAGCAGCGAAAAGTCGTTGAACTATATCCCATTGGTTCCCGTTCCCGCATTTCTGTATAAACGGGTGGGAAGTCTGCTTGTTCCCTATTATATATAAAAGGGATCACACTTTCTATAAACGGGAGCAAAGTTTGCTCCCGTTTATGTAAACGGGAGCAAACTTTGCTCCCGTTTACATAAACGGGTAAAACCCTGATCCCGTTTACCGAGGGGAACGCTCAAATAAACGGGATGAAAACCAGATTTTCCTGTTTTGGGACAATTTCCTTAATATATACGGGACAAAATTGCTATAAACGGGAGCAAAGCATATAAACGGGAGTAAAATTCTCGCGACAACGGGATCATAACCGCGCTTGTTCCCGGTCAGATAAACGGGCGACACGAACCTGGAACGGGAACCAGAGGGATATTTTCGACACGACGTTGCGTAAACTGTAGAGCGGCGTCATTGCCAATCAGCCATTCACCATGCCTTTCATCAACTGTTCTGAAACTTGTTATTGTTTCTTTGTCAGTGACACCCCCCAGTACGTATGTAGGTACACGGTATGCTACCTATAGGTTGGGTATACCCAACTATGAGCCTCGTGAAGTTGGTATGTCCACTACTTTATGCACACAAACTACGGTCTGTAAGTACCCTCGACAGCGGACGACGAGCCGCGCCGCCACCGTCGTCGTCTCGGCAGGTAGCAGCACTCGTAGCCCTGGGGCCGGCCAGGGCAGGCGTTGGGAAGCCATAGGCCTCGACACCAGGTCACGGCCTTGTTGTAGCAGCTGCCGTCCAGGGCGCGACACTGGTCTTCCCAAGCCTCGGTCGCCGCCAGCCCGCAGCAGAACAGAATCAGAAGAGGGATCTGCGCGCTCATGTTCGTAGACCGGGTGCGCAGAAAAGTGAACAAGCTCCGGTATTAAAAAGTTGAGTTTGTATTCTGACTGACATTGCATTGAGTTGCGTTCTTTCTGCAGAGAGTGCGAGAGCTCATCGCCCGTATTGCTCCGCTTCACGAGCTCCCCCTTCGCAAGAGTGTATTGCTTAGCAATATTGATATCGCCCGGGATTTGGTCTTTAGAGCAAGAAGATCCCTCTTTCGAGCAACGCTTTTAAATAAAAAAGTGACAAAAACTTGTCAAAGTTTAGACAAACATATGACAGAGCACAAAAGAACGCACTATGAGCAATCAAGCCGTGTCGTACTTCTGTCCATGGAGCAAAACGAAGTTTATTTCTCTTGGCGCGTGTAGGACGTAGCAAGCCTTGGAATGACTTGTCGAGTGTCGCTGTAATCGCAACATGAGCAATTTCAGAAAGTTTCAGAGTAAAACTCAAAACTATTGTTTCTGTGATGCGTGTTTTAGTCAATTCCAAAATGTTTGCTGACACATGAAAGAGCACGACGAGAGCTTAAAATTGACGTGTCGATTGCCGCTCTGTGACGTAACACGAGCGAGTTAGAGCCGTGTTGTGCTTTTGCACCTTCGGGTTACTGTAACTCACGAAATTCAAATTTTCAAGTTTCGCAAATAATCCGTGAGTCGTGAGCTATCCACTGAGCTCGAGATCGTCTCTCTACGACACAAATTGAGCGAGTTAGAGCGATTTTAGTGTTCGAATCTCGAGAATGGCGTTTCCCGTGGTGCGTGTTTGCGTAATGTTAAAAATTGTTGCTGCCGCATGAAAGAATACGTCGAGAGCTTTCACCTGACGTGTCGATCGCCGCTCTACGACGCAAGACGAGCGAGTTAGAGCCGTTTTGCGTTTTCGGACCTTTAAGTTACTGTAACGCGCGAAATTCAAATTTGAGTTTCGACCAATGGGAGAACAAATAATCAGTGAGTCGAGAGCTATCCAAGGTGCTCAAGATCACCTCTCCACGACGCAAGACAGACGAGTTAGAGCCGTTTTGCGTTTTAGACCTTCGGGTTACTGTAACTCGCAAAATTCAAATTTTTTAGTTTCGACCAATGGGAGAAGAAATGATCAACGAGTCGAGAGCTATCCACTGACCTCGAGATTGTCTCTCTACGATGCCAACTGAGCGAGTTTGACCGCTTTTAGTGCTAAAATCTCGAGAATGGCGTTTTGCGCTGTGCGTGTTTGCGTAATTGAAAAAAGTTTTGCTGCCGCATGAAAGAGCACTTCGAGAGCTTTCACCTGACGTGTCGATCGCCGCTCTACGACGTGAGACGAGCGAGTTAGAGCCGTTTTGCGTTTTGACCTTCGGGTTACTGTAGCGCGCGCAATTCAAACTTTTGAATCTCGACTTCTCTTAGCGGAATGATCAGTGAGTCGAGACCTATTCATAGAGCCCAAGATCGTCTCTCTACGTCTTTCCAACGCCGAGATCCGAGAGCGTTACGCACGTACGTACGTACGTACGCACGTACGTACGCACGCACGCACGCCGAGCTCTCCTAGGGTGTCGCCCGGCTGAGGCCGGGCGAAAAAAGCCGACTTTAGGGCCGCCGTTCTCAAGCGTGACTGAACCGATCGCTGACATAATTTAACATGACATACTGCAGCGTGGTTTGAACAAACTGTGCAAGTTTCTTACAATTCGATAAAGCGAACAGAAAATCGTGTCGTTTTGCGCAATACACTGTCGAAAATACGGCGCACGTGACAGTGTGGGTGTCTTTCTCGAGGAGATCCGGTCCTAGGCCATCCCAATCTCCCTGCTGATGAGCGGCGCACCAGATTTCGACAAGGTGTTGCGCAAAACGACACAATATTCTGTTCGCATTATCGAATTGTGCGAACCTGGCTGGCGCAGTTTGTTAAAGACACCCTGCAGTATGTCGTGACCAATTATGGCGACGATCAGTTCTGTCACGCATGAGAGCGGCGGCACGAAAGTCAGTGTGCTGAAATTTTCGCGCACCCGGTGATATTAGTTCGCTTCTACTGGAATCAGGATTGCGCTCCTGATGGACCGTTGTTGTCGCGAGAGCTTCACGCCAGGTGGGCTTGGCAAACACGCCCACTGAAGTACCTACATTTACAGTCTCACACAGCCGCCCTCACAAGCTCAAATACTGTGTGGTGGTCTAAATTTTGTTTGACCAACTGCCTAGCGTTTCGCAATCGGACGGCGCGCGATGAAAACGACCGTGTTGAAAACAACAACGGGACGGCAAGATTTTCTGTCGCTCATCAAATCGTGCGCGCGCTCTCACGGTGACTCGACTCGACCGAGCTCGCATGTGATTTCCTACAATTTCCGCTGTCCAGTTTACCTCCTGTGAACACAACAGCGCAAGAACGCATAAGCATACGACAGCATATTTTACGAAGCACAGTAACTGCAAGGGCACACCTGGAGAGCGCAACAGCAACAGATTCTAGGAGACAAACAAGAACGTAGAATCGAAACATCTCGACCAATCTAGCTATCGAGTCACTGTCAATGGCACTCAAGGATACACCCGCAAAGCCTTTAGCTGCTCCCGGTTAATCGAATCGAGGATAAGGTGAATCACTTACAAAACATGGATAAATAAGCGTGTTGTTTTAGCGTCAGAGCTTCTTATTGTTCGTCGCTTGCTCCTGAAAACAAGTTTTACAGGGTTTCGTTTAAAAGGAGTGAGAGATGGAGGATATCAATGCCTACTGAATGTTTACATATTCGCAAGCAAAGAGCAGCCCACCAATCAGCTGCCTCCTAACCAGCTCCTTGTAGACGCCCTCTTGAGTCAGCAACTCCTTATGACGGCCCTCCTGAACGACTCTTCCCTTGTCAATAACCACGATTTTGTCCGCCCTTTCCACAGTGCTCAGTCGGTGGGCTATCAGCAGCACCGTATGACCCGCCAGATTACGGTAGAGGGCCTGCTGGACCTGAAGAACGAATGAGATTGTTCTCTCCGAGTAACTTGTCCCCTGAGTGACTATGTACTGTACGTCATTAGTACCGGATTTTTCCGCTTATAAGCCCATGGGCTTATACGTGGTTTTGGCACTTGGGTCAGAGTGAAACTGGCGCCGCATATTAGCCCTGGGCTAATAAGTGGCAGTCGACTTTAGAGTGCATCTGCATCTGCCCTATGACAGCAACTAAATAGCGTGAATTATGCAGTTGCATTGGATTACCTAAGGCTTATGCGCTAGCGAGTAGTGAAATCAACCTGCTAATTGGCAGTTTTACTGCCGTTTGTGGTCCATTTCTCGCAATTTCAACGTTAATAGACAGCAAAATTGGACAAATCCTGGCTACGTTCCTGACGAAGTTTGTACTCCACGTATAGGCCCATGAGCTTATATGTGGCAGTCAAAACAAGATATAAGCCCATGGGCTTATAAGTGGATGGGCTTATATGCGGAAAAATCCGGTAGTAGTGCAGAGCCATTAGTGTGCATAGATGGGCAAAGGGTTGACAAGGGTTGTCAAATGCAACCCTGAATTCCGACCCCACCACGCAACACGCAGCCCAAATCCAGACCAACACCCACCATCACAACCCAAATTGGTTTCATGTCTCACTAATTCCTTTAGAAAAAGACATTTCAAAGAACAATTGGTAGTATGAAAGGTGAAAATTTTGCCTGCGTCACTTAAAAATGCCAAAATTTGCTACTGTAGCACATAAAAGTTGCAACTTTCTAGTTTTCGCACAAAAGTTGTGCACATTTTGCCTCGATTTATTTTTTGGGGTGGTACAAGTGTAGCAAAATTTTTTATATCAACGCACAGAATTACCAAAAAAATGTTTGCGGAACTGCTCGAAGATACCAACACGCATTGAAGTCGGAGCTCGTCAGGTCTGAGTTTTGGACTTTGCCCATCTATGTTAGTGTGAGAAGTACCCCATGCATGGCTACCTACATCAACTAGCATACCAGCACAGCAGAGTATGTGACACAATATCCCAGGGGCCGATTGCATCAACGTACAATCCATCTTACAATTCATCACAGTACGATAAGGAAATGGCATTTAAAAATAAAATTGTTAAACGCAAACTTGTTTCTCCCGGACACGTTCATTCTGCAATTTGAAGACATTTTGTGCAGTATTCAACGAGTTATGAACTTGTACAATTCATTACAATTGTTGGTGGTGCAATCAGCCCAAGGTAATCAACTCACTAGATGCTCCGAGTCAGCGTCCAAGGCGCTGGTGGCCTCATCCAACAGCAAGACCTTGGGCTGTCTCACTAACGCTCTGGCTATAGCTATCCTCTGCTTCTGTCCTCCTAGAAGACACCAGACAATTTTTAGGCAATAATGCTATCTACGTCTCTGACAATCTGAGATCTACCTGACAATCTCAGTCCCTTCTCCCCCACTTCAGAGTCATAGCCCTTGGGCAAGTCCTTGATGAAAGCGTGGGCGTTGGCCATTTCTGCACTGTCTATCACCGATTGGTCAGTCCACTCGTCTTCTCCGAGAGCGTAGGCGATATTCTCCCTTATGGTGCCCTTGTGCAGAACCGGCTCTTGACCCACAAGGGCCAGCTGGAATTGAATGGGAATTTTGATGAGAATTGTGATTGCAAATAGAGAGTGTGAAAGAGGCCTTGACAATAATGTGTTCTACAATGAGGAGTGCACCATACCACGCTGCGATCCCCCACCTCTCTGGCTCTTGCTGGACATTGGACCCTTCCCCGAGTCTGTGACACAATCCCTTTGCTACTTCCCTACTACACTCACTCACTCACATGAGATGCGATGAGTAGCCTTTGTCTATACTCTACTCTCCCTCCTCTCAACACTCGTCGCCCCCCCCCCTCACTTTTCTATGTAGATAGGCGTGATCGAAGGACTCCACAGGTTGTCCATCCAACAGCACACTTCCACTGCTGGGCTCATAGAAGTGTTCCAACAAAGCGACACAGGAACTCTTGCCCCCACCGCTGGGCCCAACCAGTGCCACTGTTTCCCCAGGCTCTGCTGTGAACGACATCTCCTAAGATGCCATGTAAATGAATTGGGTACTGGACTGGAAAGCATGCAATGTTTTGAGGAATCCACCATTGCACCTGCAGCACTTCCACACTGGGCCTAGTGGGGTAGTGGAATGACACTTTGCGAAACTCCACTTTCCCTTCTAGGTCTGACACTATGGCTTGGCCATCATTCTGGACCTTTGGCGCTCTGTCAATGTACTCAAAAACCTTCCTAGAAGCTCCCACTCCAGCCATTAGGCCCGTGTACACCCAGCCCATGGTCTGAATAAGCAGCTGTTTTTGCATGAACAAGGAGTGCACACATATGTTGATGAGCTTACTGTAATATTCTGGGCCAACTGCACTTGATATAGAAGGAAGGAGATCAGGTCCGTGGACTCCATCCTTTTGGAGAGCACCTCGTAGCCGCCGTACCACAGGACGGCCACCAGAATGAGCAGATTTGACAGCTGAAGTTGCTCAGTGTATAAAAACTTGCCGAATGGGAAATGTTAACTAGGACAGGCCGATGCAGAAGCAACAAGTGAACAAAAGCTGCAGCTCATGCTAAGCTATGTATGTACAATACCTCTGTGAAGCCAAAGAACCCAATGTAGACTCTGGACTGCCGGGCGTTGACTCTCAGCAGATCGTCCATTCTTTCAGAGCTGAAAGACAGAATGTAACACGCGGAAAAGGTTTCGCAACAAGAAGAGCAATGGGCCCACTATCTCTTGGCCTCTCCCAGCTCGTTAGCAAAACTCCTGACGGTTCTCATGCTGCCGATGACCTCCTCTGCCAGCTCGTTGGCCTTCGCCAGCGTGTCTTGTGTCAGCTTGCTGAGACTCTGCAATTAAAAGACAAACATTAAGAAAGCATTTAAAAAACTGTGTTTAGGCTCAAGTAGGTGTAGATAAACCCAAACAGTTCTAAGTCAGCGAGCGAGAGAACGTAGCTGGGTTGGGGACACAGACGTCAAAACCGCCACACACAAACATGCCAGCAAAACATTTCACCTATCCTATCAACCAAGCAAACTATTTATTTGCCTATTCAACCACACCTGGTAGTACTCGCCATAGACCTTGGCCACAGCCACCACCAGTGGCATGGCAATGAAGGTGAGCAGGGTGAGGCGCCATGAGATGCTCATCATGACCAGCAGACTGCCTATGAGCATGACCAGACTGCGCAGAAAGACGTTGACGCTTAGGCCGAAGTTGTTAGACATGTTGGCGCAGTCTGAGGTGAGGCGAGACATGATGGAGCCTGTTGGATATGGGCAATTTGCACCCAACAACACTCAGTTAACATACAGTCCAAGTGGTTAATGAGCTGCCATGCCATCCCATACCAGTGGCATTCTCATCGAAGAAGCCGATCTCTTGTTGCACCAGCGAGTCGTAGAGAAATCCCCTACAGTATCTCGACAGCTTGAAGTTGGCGTACATGAAGCAGCCCCCTCTAAGACCGGCGAACGTTGCGCTAAATGCAGCCACAAAAATAAATTCTCTAATCCATGGAAGGGAACCAGCACTATTTTGTGCCAGACCTAAGCAATGACAGGAAGCCGATCAGGAACACAGAATGGAGAAGCTTGGAGTATGAGTGGCTGGTCACCACCACCCCTATCACTCGTCCAGTGTAGAGTGGAATGAAGACATTCACTGCAACAGTTCTCACGCGTTTGCTCACCTGCATATCGTTGTGTTGTGATATCAGGCAAGAGCATTATACAAACAAACAGGTATGACTTGTACTACATCTACATTACTATGCCAGCTAGGTGTTTTGTCCGTCCGTCTGTCTGAGTACGCTTGCCTTCCTAGCACTTCGCCACGCGACGCTTCAGCATGCGCTTGCCCCGCTAGCACTTCGCCACGCGACGCTTCAGCACGCGCGCGCCTAGACGCCAGCGGGACGCCAGCGGCGGCAATCAATCGCTGCACGGCTAGCGCCCGCCTGCCTTCAACGCAGGAATCGCCTGAACAGAACGGCAATGCACGGTAGCAGAGCCTTACAAAAGCGAACAGTCGCGCGGTACAACAGAGAGGCTTGCAATGTGCAATGCAATCCAGGCAATACAACGGCGATGCTCGCGCAGGCATTGAACAGTACGGCAACGCTCGCGCAGGCAATTCTAGCCGCTTCAGCGACTATTTCGCTAAACTAAGCGTTGGAACAGAGCCGAACAGTACGACAATGCTCGCGCAGGCAATTCTAGCCGCTTCAGCGACTATTTCGCTTGCAACAGGACAGATCTTGCAACAGGACAATCTGCCCGCTCTCTATCATTTGTTTTGCGCGCCGCTTTGTACGGCGCGTTCGCGAGGCAGTCAGCGCCATTGGCTTGCAACAGGACAGACTTTCTGCAACAGGACAAATGTTGCAACAGTACAGACGTTGCAACAGGATGGTCGCGCGAGGCGACCAGCGCCATTGGCTCGCAACAGTACAGACCTTCTGCAACAGGACAGATCTTGCAACAGGACAGACCTTGCAACAGGACAGATCTTGCAACAGGACAGACCTTGCAACAGGACAGATTTTGCAACAGGACAAATCTTGCAACAGGACAAATCTTGCATCAGGACAGATCTTGCAACAGGACAAATCCAGGATAGATCTTGCAGCAGGACAGATTTTGCAACAGGACAGACCCTGCAACAGGATACATCTTGCACAGGATAAATTTTGCAACATGACAGGTTTTGCAACAGGACAAATCTTGCAACAGGACAGATCTTGCAACAGGACAGACCTTGCAGCAAGACAGATTTTGCAACAGGACAAATCTTGCAACAGGACAGATTTTGCAACAGGACAAATCTTGCAACAGGACAGATCCTGCAACAGGACAAATCTTGCAACAGGATAGATCTTGCAGTAGGACAGATCTTGCAACAGGACAGATCTTGCAACAGGACAGATCTTGCAACAGGACAGATCTTACAACAGGACAAATCTTGCAACAGGACAGACCCTGCAACAGGACAGATCTTGCAATAGGGCAAATCTTGCAACAGGACAGATCTTGCAACAGGACAAATCTTGCAACAGGATAGATCTTGCAGCAGGACAGATCTTGCAACAGGACAAATCTTGCAATT
Organism: Linhomoeus sp. GSCO2_2; assembly: GCA_030248115.1. Taxonomy (NCBI): domain Eukaryota; kingdom Metazoa; phylum Nematoda; class Chromadorea; order Monhysterida; family Linhomoeidae; genus Linhomoeus; species Linhomoeus sp. GSCO2_2. Next base: position 26,627 of record JASAMZ010006464.1, on the reverse strand, counting down.
TGCAATAGGGCAAATCTTGCAACAGGACAGATCTTGCAACAGGACAAATCTTGCAACAGGATAGATCTTGCAGCAGGACAGATCTTGCAACAGGACAAATCTTGCAACAGGACAGACACTACAACAGGACAGATCTTGCAACAGGACAGATGTTGCAACAGGACAGATCTTACAACAGGACAAATCTTGCAACTGGACAGATCTTGCAGCAGGACAGACGTGGCAACAGGATGGTCGCGTGAGGCGACCAGCACCGTTGGGTCGCAACAGGACAGACCTTCTGCAACAGGACACATCTTGCAGCAGGACAGATCTTTCAACAGGACAGATCTTCATCTTTCAACAGGACAGATCTTGCAACAGGACAGACCCTGCAACAGGACAGACCTTGCAACAGGACAGATCTTGCAACACGATATATCTTGCAACAGGAGAGACCTTGCAACAGGACAGACCTTGCAACAGGACAGACCTTGCAACAGGACAGACCTTGCAACAGGACAGACCTTGCAACAGGACAGACCTTGCAACAGGGCAGGCCTTGCAACAGGACAGACCTTGCAACAGGACAGACCTTGCAACAGGACAGACCTTGCAACAGGACAGATCTTGCAACACGATAGATCTTGCAACAGGAGAGACCTTGCAACAGGACAGACCTTGCAACGGGACAGGCCTTGCAACAGGACAGACCTTGCAACAGGACAGACCTTGCAACAGGGCAGGCCTTGCAACAGGACAGACCTTGCAACAGGACAGACCTTGCAAAAGGACAGACCTTGCAACAGGACAGACCTTCAACAGGGCAGATCATGCAACCGGACATTACGGCCATTGGCGACTACATTCCATGCTATTCAGATCACAGAAATTCTTCTGCAACAGGAAGGAACGGCTAGTACGTCCCTATGTGAGATAGCAAAAGTCACACCTGACGAGTAGAGCAGCAGAAAGGTGAAGCCGCCAAAGTACCAAGGCCAGGCCACCTGTCTGGCCATACAGACGATTCGCCACAAGAGAGCCATGCTCTCTTGGGGTTTCAGCGGCGGCAATTTGTCATTCTCCTCCTTCTTCTCACCATCGTTGTTATCAATATCATTATTCGCTTCTGGGCCACTTTGGGATGATGGCCCGTCCTGCTCACCAGTGATCAGTGGTCTGACATCACTTTCCATGTTCTCTGGCGGCAGATCAATAGTATCATCCACAGTCACCGCTCCTAACACCAGTGTCCAACACAGGAAGAACAGCAGAGCTGCCAGGACATTCCAGCCCACCAACAGCCAAACTGAGAGCTGCGCCATGTTGCTGTCAGTCTCTGACAAGGCCAGCAGCTTGACCAGCGTCGCTGAGAACATTGCAAGTGCGCAGATGAACACGAGCAGTCGAGATTCCTTCACCGTTTCAATGGCACTCTTCCTGTCTTTGGCAAGAATCAGACCCGTTAACCCCCCTGTTAAAATGGAGCCCCGGAGAACTGCCAACATGAGGTACTCTCCGAGGGAGTAGAACCAGCCCAGTTCCCAGAACAAGAGATTCTGCACTAGCTGACGCCAACGAAAGTGGAATTTGGGGTTGTGGATTGGTGTGTCCAGGCCCAAACAAAGATTTGTCATGGCAAGGTCAGCGGCTACAAATATGGCAAGGAAGATTGCTGTCAAAGTGACACGCGCCATCTTTCAAGAATACTATCGGATTGAATTGAAGAGTTAGGGCATTTTCTATACTGAGACGGCAGAGACGGCACTAAACCGAGACGGCATCCGCGTCAAATCATACAGTAGCCGCGTCGGTTCAAATAAGGCGGTAATATTGCAATTTGCGCTAGGCGATAAGCAAACTGCCGCGAATACTAAAAGACGCTCGACAGTCAATTAGTTGGCGCGCTGACTGAGATACTTTAGCTCTGAAAATTATTCAAAAACACTGTTCTATACCAAATTTAGGGGTAGAATCGTTTCAAGCCACTCTTGGAGAGATTCGGCAAAGCACTCGAGCGCTACATGTGCCGAAGCACGAAAATCCCAATTTTCGACCCTGGAGTAAAGAAAAAGTGTAGTGAGCACTTACAGGGTTTTTTCGCCGCGCCTCAGCGCGGCGAGGTGTATATGTCACAGGCGATGGCCGTCTTCAGGCGATAGCCGTCTAGACGGCTGTCGCCTGGTCGATCAGGCCGCAGCCGTCTAGACGGCAATCGCCTGATGCGTCAGGCCGCGGCCGTCTAGACGGCAATCGCCTGATGCGTCAGGCGATGGCCGTCTTTTCTTTCTCTGTATTAGTTTCGGACACAGTATATTCTTTCCAGTTCAGGCTATGCTTAGGCTCGCCCTGCGCCCACAGTTCACAAGAGTCAGTCGGCGTCGCAGTCTGGCGGGTCGAAGCTTAGGCTTAACGCGACCGGTGACCGATTTCAGGGCGCGCGGAGCGCGCCCTGAAGTTGGTGGTCGCGCTAAGCCTCAGCTGAGACCCGCCAGGCGCGACGCCGGCCGAGTTTTAGTGCAAACTGTAAGTGGAATAAACACTCCTCCATTTACTTCACCTCCTGCTCAGGTCTGCTGTGCCCCTTCCCTGCTAGTGCTGGCGACAGCTTTCATTTTGAAGACGGCTGTTGACTGGTCCATCAGGCGATAGCCGTCTTTTCGAGCAGAAGACGGCCATCGCCTGACGCACCAGGCGATGGCCGTCTTTTCCCCGAGAAGACGGCCGCGGCCTGATCGACCAGGCGATAGCCGTCTAGACGGCTATCGCCTGAAGACGGCTACTGACTGCAACATATATATACAATAGTTTTACAATAGTTCACTATATATACCTTCATTTAAATTTTATTCTTACAGTATCCTTCTTCCATAAATAGACAATAACCAAAACTACTACGTGTAATACTACCTTCTACTTTTCCGTTTTCTCAACGCAGCCTTGGCAAAGTCAGAAACCCGAAGTTTGAAACTAGAGTCAAATTTGGCTACATTATTGAGAAGTTTTGGCGCTGTTCCCCGAAGAACTACGGCCTATTTCTGATCAACACCTTCGGACAACCAAGCCCTACGCCAAGATGAACGGCCCGGAAGAAGTAAGGAACTTGTGGTGTACCTAAATCGTTTGTTCTGAATGCGAATGGTTTTGTTCCTTTGTGTTTAATGGCCGGTGGGTTACTGACTGATGAACGACTACGTTAGTCTGGCCTGGCCCCCGGTCAGGAATTGTGGATCTCAGAAATCAGGCCGAAATCTACAATTCCAGTCTGAGTTGTTTCATTTATCCGAGATTTGGTTTAAATTCGAATTTCATCAATTTCCACAAAAATTTCTCCAAAATTTACACTTTTACAAAATTTTTTTCTATTTCAATTACACCACTTTACTACATTCTTATTAATTTTTAACCAACTTATCTTCAACAATAAATTTTTAAAATTTTCAATTTGAAATTCGAATTTGGGAATGTTCTTCGTTCGTTTTATATTATTTGCAATTTTTTCCATGATATTACGCTTTTGTTTTGTGTTCCATCGCTTTATTCGTTGTTTTCTAAGTTTTTTGCACTACCCACGTTTTTAAAATTTGACAGAACTGTTTCTTTTATTATAATTTTTAGTTTTTACAGGATTTATTTACAAACTTCTAAGAAATATACGGATGACAATGTCTGTCTGTCTGTGTGTGTGTGTGTCCGTCCGTGGCACCGAAGTAAAATATATGACATATGTGGTCAAGTAGAGTTGAGGTCGCTGAGTACGAATCCGATGTCCGTTTCTGTTGCTAATTTCGCATTTTCGAGACATTTACAATTAAAATATGAAAATGTCAAAAATCGACTTCTTCGCCTGATAAGGTAGCGGCGAAATTTCTTCAGAAATGGAAAGAGCACAGATAGCGGATAATTTGTAACACAAAAGAAATTTTTTGCAAATGTGAAATTTGATAGAAATACGAAATTGTTTGTCGAAATTTCATAAATTGACAAAAATAGAACTTAATTTATTGACAAATGTGAATGCAGAAATTGAAAGGTCGCAAGCCAGTAAGAATTTGTGACATAGTTTTTCAGTTTTGAAAAACTGCAATTTGGAGATATTTACAATTAAAATATGAAAATATCGAAAATCGACTTTTTCGCCTGATGAGCTAGCGGCGAAATTTCTTCAGAAATGGAAAGAACATAGGCCGTGGACAATTTGTAACACAAAAGAAATTTTTTGCATATGCGGAATTTCATAGAAATACGCAATTATTTGTCAAAATTTCATAAATTGACAAAAATAGAACGTCATTTATTGACGAATATGAATGCAGAAATTGAAAGGTCGTAAGCCAGTAAGAATTTGTGACATGGTTCTACAGCTTTGAAATACTGCAATTTAGAGATATTTGTTATTAAAATATAAAAAAGTCAAAAATTGAGTTTGTCGCCTGATGGACTAGCGACGAGATTTCTTCAGAAATCGAAAGAGCATAGACCGCGGATAATTTGTAACACAAAAAAATTGTTTGCAATTGTGGAATTTTATAGAAATACGCCACAATTTGCCAAAATTCTACAAATTGTGAAAAGCGTCATAACGCAGAAATGCGTACACCAAACGAAATTCCTAGTAGAGAACGACTGCACCAAACGGTTGGCAAGTTTATTGTTCGATGTGGCGTATTCCCACAGGTATAAAACTTCAGATGAACGGCGTCGTATCATGCCGATACCATGTGGCGAACGCGGCGATATCACTGAGCTTTAGATCAGTTGTACAGACAACCGTATCGTGGTAATAGCTGCATTTGAATTGTGGTACACGTTTTCAAGATACCTTCGCTAGATGCGGCTAATTATGCGAATGAAATTCGCTATACTGTTCACCAAGATTTGACAGACACAAAGTATAGGTTGAACTTTTTACACACACAGCTTGTTTCGCCGCCCCCCAGGGCGGCGAGTATATATACGGACGCTATTGTCTGTTCGTGTTTCTGTGTGTCCGTCCGTGTCACAAAACTAAACATGACGGTTAGTGCCACCCGATGGAGTCGAATGCGCTGAGTAACGTGCCGATGTCCGTTTCTGTTGCTAATTTCCCTATTTCGAGATATTTACAATTAAAATATAAAAATGTCAAAAATGACACTTTTATTTACAAGTCGTATCGGCAAAGTTTTTGCTGAAATGGAAAGAGCGTAAGACGCGATGAATTTGTGACATAGTTTCGGATTTTGGAATTCACCAAATTAGGGATATTTTCAAGGTTTTTGTCAAAATTCCCAAATTTTCGAACATTTCATACAGCTTATATTTCAAAACTTCTTTGCACCGATGTATCGAGCATAGTCTGCCAAGTATTTAGCAGATAGTTTCAGCGAATATAATTAACGAAATTTAGGATATTTTTAAGGATTTTGTTAAAATCCCCAAATTTCGACAATTTCAAACAGCTTAGATTTCAAAAATTTCTTTTCACGGATGTGTCGAGCATAGTCTACCAAGTATTTATCAAATAGTTTCAGATTTTATAATTAACGAAATTAGGGATATTTTCAAGGGTATTTTCAAAATTCCCAAATTTCGGCAATTTCAAACAGCCTAAATTTCAAAACTTCTTTGCACGGATGTGTCGAGCATAGTCTGCCAAGTATTTAGCAAATAGTTTCAGAGATTATAATTAACGAAATTTAGGATATTTTTAAGGATTTTGTTAAAATCCCCAAATTTCGACAATTTCAAACAGCTTAGATTTCAAAAATTTCTTTTCACGGATGTGTCGAGCATAGTCTACCAAGTAGGTACTTATCAAATAGTTTCAGATTTTATAATTAACGAAATTAGGGATATTTTCAAGGGTATTTTCAAAATTCCCAAATTTCGGCAATTTCAAACAGCCTAAATTTCAAAACTTCTTTGCACGGATGTGTCGAGCATAGTCTGCCAAGTATTTAGCAAATAGTTTCAGAGATTATAATTAACGAAATTTAGGATATTTTTAAGGATTTTGTTAAAATCCCCAAATTTCGACAATTTCAAACAGCTTAAATTTCAAAAATTTCTTTTCACGGATGTGTCAAGCATAGTCTACCAAGTATTTATCAAATAGTTTCAGATTTTATAATTAACGAAATTAGGGATATTTTCAAGGGTATTTTCAGAATTCCCAAATTTCGGCAATTTTAAACAGCCTAAATTTCAAAACTTCTTTGCACGGATGTGTCGAGCATAGTCTGCCAAGTATTTAGCAAATAGTTTCAGAGATTATAATTAACGAAATTAGGGATATTTTCAAGGGTATTGTCAAAATTCCCAAATTTCGACAATTTCAAACGGCTTAAATTACAGAGTTTCTTTGCACGGAAGTATCGAGCATAGTCTGCCATGTATTTAACAAATAGTGTTGGATTTTATAATTAACGAATTTACGTATATTTTCAAGGGTATTGTTAAAAATCCCAAATTTAGACATTTTCAAATAGCTTAAATTTCAGAATGTCTTTGCATGGTTGTGGCGCGCATAGTCTGCCAACTATTTTGCAAATAGTTCTATAATTTATAATTAACGAATTTAGGGATATTTTCAAGGTTTTTCTCAAAATTGCCAAATTTCGACAATTTCAAACAACTTAAAATTCGAAATATCTTTGCGTGGATGAATCGGGCATAGTATGTCAAGTAATTATACAGCAGTTTCGGATTTTAGAATTCACGAAATTAGGGATATTTTTCAGTTTTTTTTCAAACGTGGCAGATTTCGGCAATTCAAATGGCTAAAACTTAGCAATATTTCTCCATGGATGTGTCCGGCAACGTGTGTTTTGCCACCTATTCGATCGAACACGAAACGCGGCAATTACTGTGCGGCTCTGCAAGCTACAGCAACGGTATCGTAACCCCCGCATTTGTGACCCAAAAGAAAAGGGCGTCGTCCCATTTAGACCCTCTTCATTCCAAAATGAACCTGCGGCGAACATTCCTGATCCATTTATGGATCAGTACCCACCAATACGCCTTATAGGCAACGATTGCCCAAGAATGGCACAAACTACCTTTGGAAACTCGAGGTAACCACGGCGAAACTCACCGAAGAAATGCTCAACTTTCTATTCCGACACACTATTGAATATACTCCTCAAATGCACAACACACTATGCAATGCCAATCAACCATCATCGGGTACCCAGTTTTTACTCTCAGCTTGTTATTCGTCTAAGATGGTGTATGGTGTATAGTACTAACCAAAAATTTTAGGGGTATTTCCCAAAACTTTTGTCGTACACACAGAATTGCAGCTAGAATTAAATCCAGAAACATAACCAAATCGACTGAAATATCAACACATTTTGAACTGATTGCAATGCAATGAAATCTGTTTAAATGCAGGTGTAATCAGCAAGCCTAATTTTGAGTCTCAAATGGGCTAAAATCGTTCAAAATAGCGTCGTAGGCGATGTTTTTGCAAAATAGATTCCATCTATCAAAAAAGTCTTTTACAGTAGACTTCCACAGCTATATTTCTAGGAGGAAAAGTTTACGCTTAGACAAAATTTCTAGGCGTATTCCTGAAATTTTGGGCGTAAGGCGTAATTTTCGCTTCTCCATCTACTTTACCTCCTGCTCAGGCCTGTTGTGGCGGATCAGGATTTCGAAAAACAGGGGGAGGGGGCGGAATTTTTTAGGCCACACGGGGGGGGGGGTTCGGGGTGCTATAAAAGTACGTCGAAAAATTTGCGCCGCTGGCGAAATTTTTGGACAATTTTACGCTCAAAGCTGCGAAACTGCTTAGAAAAAGCGCCGCACGCAAAAATGTTTGCCGATTCTTGCGTTTTCGGTTACATAACCGCCACAAAATAGTGCTGCAGGCGAAAATTTTGCCGATTTCAGCCTTTTCTGTTACAAAAATGCTCTAAAATAGCGCCGAAGGCACTCGTGAGTGTCAGATGAGCATTCCACATGGGGATGATTGCTTTGGCAGACGGGGGCACAGGAAACCTCAACAAGTATTGCAAAATCAGGCTAAGTGTCAGCGCAAATCGCAAAACAAGTGCCGGATTCATGTTCTGTGACATCAGAATTGGCAGAAACAATGGTAAACTCAATTATAAAATTTCGACCCTGGTACCCAATTTGTAACTGGCCAAATTTGTAACTAGAACTGTAACTAAATTTGAAACTGGGCTATAGGTGCTCCAAATCGCAAAACAAACAACGGATTCGTGTTCAGCGTCGTCGAAAACCCCCGAAACAATGGAAAACTCAATTTCGAAAACTCTGTCCCAGTAGAACTAGTGCTGTCGTTGTGCACAAAAACTTTTGTGCACAAACCATTGTCTTTGTCTTTGTGCACAAAACAAGACAAAACGAAATGGATTTGGATGGCTCCGGACAAAGACAAAACAAGACAAAATCAAAGTGTTAATTTGTCCGATTTTGTCCGACAATTTTGCAATTATTGTCCTCTTCCAGGCAAATATTCATTAAAAACACGCAATATTCGACAAAAATATTCTGACAAAAATAAGTCTTGGCCAGCGAAGCTGTTGGCATTTATACACGCACGCCATTGACTGCTGAGCAAATGCATGCCTTGGTGGATTTGTTATCTTCGTTTCAACACATCGAGAGGCAACAAATTTGTACGCCAAACGTTTTCGTGGCAATCGTGACTCAAAGGGGGTCATCGGTGGAAGAAACAGGAGTCGGACAAAACGATTTTTGTCGGACAAAATGCTATTTTGTCGGACAAAAGAGGACAAAAAAGGACAATTGTGCACAAAACAAACAAATTTGTCCTTAGAAGTTTTCCGGACAAAACAAAGACAAGACAATATTAATTTGCGTCAAAAGGACAAGACAGACAAGACAAAATGGAAACTGCCCGGACAACGACAGCACTAGGTAGAACTCGCTCAATTTCGTCAAAGTTTTCGCTCCAATGCTCTACGAGGCGTCGAGCGCAATTTAGCATTTTTTCTAGCCGCCGTTTCAGTATTCTGTCATGTCTGTCATCTTGCATTAGAGAACAGGCGCGTTGCAGTTTTAAAAAGTTGAGTTACAGTAGTGCCGTCTCGGTTTAGTGCCGTCTCTGCCGTCTCAGTATAGAAAATGCCAGAGTTAGTGTCAGTGGGGGGACGAACCTCCTCCAGTCTCTCAGTTTAGCAACGACTGTTGTGTTCGCCACCTTGCGAGACACGGTAGTTGGCCTGTCAAACAGGCAATCTCTTTCAATTTAATTTGACTTTCAAATGTTCTCTGGTTAGTTCTATGCTTAGTGTACAAGTAACTTTCTACGGACGAAGGCGTTGTTTAGGACCAGTTATTACCTGGCTATTGACTTAGTACGCCGTGCGACAACAACTTAGCTTAGTGCGACGCTGATCCACGTGTCAACTAAAGAACACTTGCGCCAGGGGTACGTCGCGCACTGCGTTCAGGACCTCTGGCCTTCACTCAACCTGTCACTATCACATACTATCAGTCGTGCAAGCCACAGAAGCAGCCGCAGACCGAGCGGCCATCGGTGTTGGTCCACAGTCCAGTCCAAGTGCCGTTTCCACAAACGGTAGGGCACCGCTTTTGTGCCTCTTCGTTGTCCATTGGAAACCCGGCGTACTCGCCACAGCTGCACTCCAGTTTCTCCAGGATGGCGTGCGAAATCGACGGTTTAACGATGTCTAGCCAGGCACGAGCCTGGGGCCCCATGTCGAGCAGCGTCGACGCGCCGGTTGCGTTGAGGGCTGCGTTGATGAGCGAGTAGGTGGGATACATGGAGGATAACTCGCAGGGTTGTCACATTAGCAAAAGGTTGTAACTGGACGAGCACACTCACCCCATTGGGTCGGTCTGCCCAATACAAGTGCCGTCATGTTCATAATCGCGTCACGATTGTGAGATGGGCAGATCATCACCTCCTCCTCCGTTTGAGTGTGTTTGAGTAGACGGACAGATGGTGTCTGTTTGTCACAGTACCTGGGGGGCACGTGATTGCGGCTGTGCCAACTTGTGAAACAACCCTACAAGGAGGCTAACTTTTTGGGTCGTTCACGTTGAGTCATGTACGATAGCTCCCTTCCGCATTCGATAACTTCCATCATCACCTAAAAGCAGCAAAAGAACTGCAGACAACAACCAGATCGACAACGGACTGTATCACATGTCCTCTAACCTAGCCGCATAATCTAACATCGCTGCGAGTACCAACCAATCGTCTTGCTATCCAACAAACACAAGTGTAGAATCGGAGAAGACAAACGAAGGCCACAGAATCGAATCGATCCGTCCGTTCTTCAATCAGTACCCTGACTTTGGCTAAGCTCCAAGGTCGTCCTCAGATCCTAGAAAGAGTCGGCGTTGAGATGAGATTCGATCCATTCTCATAACGTACGTCGATGTAGCTTAGCTACTAGCTCGTCAAAACTACCACCAACCAATCAGCTGCCTCCTAACCAGCTCCTTGTAGACTCCTTCTTGAGTCAGCAACTCCTTATGCTGTCCCTCCTGGACAACTCTTCCCTTGTCTATCACTACGATTTTGTCCGCTCTCTCCACAGTGCTCAGTCGGTGGGCTATCAACAGCACTGTGTGACCCGCCAGGTTACGGTAGAGGGCCTGCTGGACCTGAAGACCAAAAGAGATTGTGAAGCACAACCTCTCCTATTGCACGCTTTGAGATGTCGGCAACAAGAACACGCAGACTGACACAAGTGTGGAACAGACGTAGGGCATGCAACTTCAATATACCGTATGTATGAAAATCACACTGTGCGCAGAGCAATACTAAACTGTGCTAAACGTCTCAGAAGCCAAATTAGCTCATACCAGGTGTTCAGAGTCAGCGTCAAGCGCGCTTGTGGCTTCATCTAATAACAACACCTTTGGCTGCCTTACTAGAGCTCTGGCTATCGCGATCCTCTGCTTCTGACCACCTGAACAAAATGAAATTACCTATCCATTTTCTGAGCCAGCATGCGCATGATAAAGTATGCGCGTTTCTAAAATGCATGGTGACGTTTAAAGGTGCTGGAGTGCAACTCACCAGATAGTCTCAGTCCTTTCTCCCCCACTTCCGAATCATAGCCTTTGGGCAACTCCTTAATGAAAGCGTGGGCATTGGCCATTTCGGCGCTGTCGATCACCGATTGGTCAGTCCACTCGTCCTCTCTGAGAGCGTAGGCGATATTCTCTCTGATGGTCCCCTTGTGCAGAACCGGCTCTTGGCCTACTAGGGCCAACTGAAAAGTCCTTGTAAAACTCTGTTTCACGAATGGTAGCAACGTCTCAATGCAGATTAATCACCCTTCTATGCAAGTAGGCATGATCGAAGCTCTGAACTGGTTCGCCATCCAGCAGCACAGCCCCAGCACTAGGCTCATAGAAGTGTTCCATGAGGGCAATGCAGGAGCTTTTCCCTCCACCACTGGGCCCCACGAGTGCCACTGTCTCTCCAGAGTTCACTGTGAAGCTCATGTCCTAAAGGGCTGCCATCTTGCGATAATCCAATTAGTAGACAACAATGTGATAAAACATGGAGACGAAACACAACCTTCAACACTTCCACACTGGGTCTGGTGGGGTAGCAGAATGTCACATTGCGAAACTCGACTTTCCCTTCTAGCTCTGGCACCACTACTTGACCATCATTCTGGACTTTTGGCACTCTGTCAATGTACTCAAACACCTTCCGAGAAGCTCCCACACCTGTCATCAGGCCAGTGAACACCCATCCCATGGACTGCAAAGGGTCAAAATTTATAGACGTGCGGGTTAATCGAACATATAGGTATGGGGCAGTGGCGGATCCAGGATTTTGGAATGGGGGGGGGGGGCGGAATTTTTTAAGCCACAGGGGGGACCAAGATGCTATAAAAGCACATAAAAAATTTGCGCCGCAGGCAAAAATTTTGGCCGATTTTGGCCTATGTTGGTACAAAAATGCTTTAAAATAGCGCCGCAGGCAAAAAATTTATGCGGATTTTGGCCTATTTTGGTACAAATGTGCTACAAAATAGCGCCGCAGGCAAAAAATTGGGCCGATTTTGGCCTATTTTGGTACAAAAGTGCTATAAAATAGCGCTGCAGGCGAAAATTTTGGCCGATTTTGGCCTATTGTGGTACAAACGTGCTATAAAATAGCGCCGCAGGCAAAAATTTTGGCCGATTTTGGCCTATTTTGGTACAAAAGTGCTATAAAATAGCTCCGCAGGCGAAAATTTGTTGCTCTGGAGGTGCTGGCGCGCAATCTTTTTTTTCTCGGGCGGGGGCTGGGGGGGGGGGCGGTTTGGCCGAATGGGGGGGGGGGGGGGGACGCACAACCGCCCCCCCCCCCCCCCCCTGGATCCGCTACTGGTATGGGGGTAGAACATATATAGAGGTAGAAATCCTCACTGTAATATTCTCTGCCAGCTGCACTTGATATAGGAGGAAGGAGATCAAGTCTGTAGATTGCATTCTTCCTGCCAACACCTCAAGGCCACCATACCACAATACGGCCACCAGAATGAGAAGGTTCGACAGCTGAAGAGGAGGTTACTTATTCTGAAGCTACAGTTTCTGAAGAGACAGTGCTTTACATATGGCGCTTGTTGTTGTTGTTGTTGTTTGAGGGCGACGCGAGGAGGCCATCTTATTGGATGCGGCCCATTTCGCATACCCTATATGCAACTCACTGGCCTAGACTCTTGGGATCAGATAAGGAGGCGCACGCTAGCCAACGGCGAGCCGAAGCCTACGCCGACTACGCAGCAGTCCCCCGAAGGGCCCCCGAGGGCAGGCTATCGCCCAGCCAACAACGGGCAGGCTCAGAGCCCAGCCACGCGGGCAGGCAGCCCAGCCAACACGAGGCTTCCTCTGCGCAACCATCCGTCAGACTAGCGAACGTGGCAAGCTCACTCTGACCCCTGCTGAGTCTCGGCCTCAATAACATATGTACATATGGCGCAGGCGCAAACCTCGGTGAATCCGAGAAAGCCGATGTAGACCTTTGCTTGTTTGGCGTTGACACCCAGTAAATTGTCCATTCTGTCCGAACTAAAATAAACTTGTTTTTGGGCAACACATACCATCAAATCCAATTATGACAAATTTCAGGACTCCTTACTATCTCTTGGCCTCTCCCAGCTCATTTGCAAAGCTTCTCACAGTCTTCATTGAGCTCAGGACCTCTTCTGCTAATTCATTTGCCTTGGCAAGAGTGTCCTGCGTTAGCTTGCTCAAACTCTGAATAAGACACAGCCGGACTGATTTATTGTATGCCCAGTATGTCTGTAACTCGCTGAGTAGTGTTCCGCCACAAGACGACGTTTTGGGAACGCTTTTTGAAAAAGCGTTCCGAGGCGCTTTGGCTGCCAAAAACATTGGTAGCCAAAAAGAGCGTTCCCCGGCCGGTACGACTTTGGCGGCCAAAATCGGACCGGACGGGCCGGGCCGGCCAAAACGCGCTTTGGCCGCCAAAATCGGCGCCGATTTTGGCGACCAAAATTTTCTCTTTGGCGGCCAAAATCGGCGCCGATTTTGGCCGCCAAAGCTCGCGTGGCGGATTTTGGCCGCCAAAGCGTGCGCCCAGCCGCGCCGGGCCGTCGGCCTGTCTGGCAACTTTGGCTGCCAAAGTTGGTGCCGATTTTTTCGCCCGGCTTCAGCCGGGCGAACCCCTACGAGAGCTTATCGTGCGTGCGTCTGTGCGTGCGTGCGTCCGTCACGCTCTCAGATCTCGGCGTTGGTAAGTCGTAGGAAGGCGATCTTGGACTTTATGGATAGGTCTCGACTCACTGAGAATTGCGCTAAGAGGTTTCGAAATTCAAAAGTTTGAATTACGCGCGCTACAGTAACCCGAAGGTCAAAACTGAAAACGGCTGTAACACGCTCGTCTTACGTCGCAGAGCGGCGCACGATAGGTCAACTAAAAGGTCTCGACGTGCGCTTTCGTTTAGCATTAAAAATTTTGTTAATTACGCAAACACGCACCACGAAAAGCGACATTCTCGGGTTTTTGACGCAGAAATCGCTCTAACTCGCTCAGCGTGCGTCGTAGGGAGATGATCTTGGGTTGGTTGGGTAGCTCTCGACTCACTGATCATTTGTTCTTCTATTGGTCGAAACTCAAAAGTTTGAATTGCGCGCGCTACAGTAACCCGAAGGTCCAAAACGCAAAACGGCTCTAACACGCTCGTCTTACGTCGTAGAGCGGCGTGCATAGGTCAACTAAAAGGTCTCGACGTGCTCTTTCACTTAGCGTAAAAAATGTGTTAATTGCGCAAACACGCACCACGAAAAGCGACATTCTCGCGTTTTTAGCATAGAAATCGCTCTAACTCGCTCAGCGTGCGTCGTAGAGAGACGATCTTGAGTTGCTGGATAGCTCTTGACTCAATGATCATTTCTTCTTCTATTGGTCGAAACTCAAAAGTTTGAAAATCGCGAGCTACAGTAACCCAAAAGTTCAAAACGCAAAACTTCTCTAACTCGCTCGTCTTCCGTCGCAGAGAGACGATCTTGAGTTTGTTGAATAGGTTTCGTCACACTAATCATTCCGTTAAGAGAAGTCGAGATTCGAAAGTTTGAATTTGGCAAGCTACAGTAACTCAAAGGTTCAAACAGCAAATCGGCCCTAACTCGCTCGTCTTACGTTGTAGAGCGGCATTCGTTCGACCGTTTGAAAGCTTACGTTGAGGCAGTTGTTGAACGGTCATTCCTAAAGAAATACTTTTGTTTTTTAAACCCTTGTCTTACGAACAACTTTGTCTGCTAAAAAATTAATCCCGGGCGATCCCAATGTTGCCTTGCAACAACCGCTCAGAAATACATGTGTCTTGCTCAAAAAATTAATCCCGGGCGATCCCAATGTTGCCCTGCAAGAACCCCTCAGAAAGGAGCATGCCAGAAGTAGCGCATGAATAGTGGACTCCGGGCGGGCGCGCGTCATATCGGAAAGGCTTCGAAATACTTTACAAAAGTATCCACTCTTTTACTCTTCCACTTTAAAACACTCACAAACCACTCTGTATTAATAAAAGAACTCAACTTTTTTTTAAACAGCTTGTTAAGTCAGGAGCATAGTTCGGATAGTCCCGCACCCGCACGGAGCGTTGCACATGTCTAACCCGGTTTTGGCTGCCAGGATCCATCCTAGGCCAGCCAGCCCACAGCGGCACATTTTGGCAGCTAAAGTCCGCTCCAGGGCCGGGCCGCCGTGGGAGATTTTGGTCGCCAAAATCTGCAGGCAAGTCACATTTTGGCCGCCAAGATCGCCGCCGGGGCCGGCCCGCCGCGTCACATTTTGGCCGCCAAAATCCGCCGGGCGGATTTTGGCCGCCAAAGCTGATCCGCTTTTGGCGGCCAAAATCGGCGAGATTTTCGCCGCCAAAATCTTGCTTGTCTGCACGTTTGGCTGCCATTCTGCGGAACGCTTTTTTTTTTTGGCTGCCAAACTTTTTGGCGGCCAGTCTGAGGAACGCTGGAGGAACGCTTTTTCGCGGAACGCTACTCAGCGAGGTAAAGACATAGGTGTAGCGAAGACAAAATAGAAATGCTCTTCCTGGACAAGTCAACACAGTAAAAGGTAGTGTAATCCAGACGTTGTTCGTCTGCAAATCCTTTGCACCTGGTAATATTCTCCGTAGACTTTGGCCACTGCCACAACCAGCGGCAAAGTGATGAATGTGACCAGAGTGAGACGCCAAGAAATATTCAACATGACGACCAAACTGCCAATAAGCATGACCAGACTCCGCAGGAAGACGTTGACACTGAGACCAAAGTTGTTGGACATGTTTTCACAGTCTGAGGTGATGCGGGACATTATCGAGCCTAAACATGAGGAAAGAAGTCTGTAACGCTTACTGTATGTACTGTATTACCGAACACGAGATCTCTACTCTACCAGTGGCGTTCTCATCAAAGAATCCGATCTCTTGCTGCACAAGCGAATCGTACAGAAACCCTCTGCAGTATCTTGACATACTGAAGTCTGCATAAACGAAGCAGCCTCCTCTTAATCCAGCAAAAACAGAACTGCAAAGCAAGAAGCTTGTTCATTGTCCATGCTCAAAGACATCAAAAGACCACATGAAGTGGAACCTCAGCACAGAGAGCAGCCCAATGAGAAACACAGCTTGGAGAAGGCTGTTGTACGACTGTGTGTCGACCACCACTGCTATAACTCTTCCAGTGTAGAGTGGAATGAAGACCCGCACTGAAAGTAGTTGACCATTTGGAATTGTGCTTTTGAGCGAGAGTACAAAGGTGTGAACTAAGAACTTACAAAGCTGCACCTTCCAAACATCACCTGAAGAATAGAGCAGCAGGAACACAAAGCCACCCAGATACCAAGGCCAGGCCACTTTGCCAGCCAAGCACACTATTCTCCACAAGAGAACCATGCTCTCCTTTGGCTTCAGTGGAGGCTCCTCCTTGGCATCTTTCTTTTCATCTCTATCATTAACTTCCTCGCTCGACTGTGCATCAATCAATGGTCTGACATCACTGGTGGTCTGCTCATTATCTTCCACGTTTTCCACTGCTTCAATGCTCCCCAGAAACAAAGTGGCAAGAACGACGGCCCAGCAGAGAAAGAACAACAATTCGGCCACGACATTCCAGCAAACCAGCATCCAAACTGATAATTGTCTCATGTTGCCATCGTTCTGAGACAGGGCCAGGAGTTTGACCAGCGTGGCTGAGAACATCGACAGGGCAATGATGAACACCAGCATCTGAGATTGCTTCACTTTCTCTACAGCAACTTTCTTGTCTTTGGCAAGTATGACGCCTAGTAGACCTCCCATCAAAGTGGAACATCTGACCACTGCCAGACATAGGTACTCCCCGAGGGAATAGAACCAGCCGATTCGCCAGAACAAGAGATTCTGTAGCAGAAGCCGCCAACTGTACTTGAAATGCGGTTTGTGGATGGGTGTGTCAAGACCCAAGCAACAGATAGTCACGACAAAATCTAGAGCCACAAATATGGCGAAGAGAGCAACTGTCAACCTGAGCGATAGCATTGTTCTCGCCAATTATTACATCACAACAATCACTGCACAACACAGTAGTTGTAGTAGTAGTAGCTCGCTCTCTCACCATAGTTAGCAATTTGCGTACTGAACGAGCGGCCGGCGAGATACGGTACTCTGCCTGCGCAACAGGATTGCGACTCTATGAAGCTAGTCGATTAAGGAACCTCTATAGACAAATCGATAGCGTGGTAGCGTCGGATGCGTTGCACACAAAACGCCTTACTATGCGCGTGCTAGGGTACCTGTGTGTGTTTGGCGGCTAGAGTTCCCCGCTGTGAGCGCTATTTCTTACAAATTCTGCTCCTACAAGCTTCTATAATATGCGTTTGTTGCTTGGAGGCATTTGTCCCCTTCTCAACGATTCAGCGTCACGTCTCTTGCGCGCAAGCACGTCCGTACCCAAGCGCATCGTGCGAAAATAGACAATGCACACTGATTTCTACAGTAGGCTCCGAATACCGCGTCCTGCAATGAGGAATACATCCACGCCTTTGCGAATTGCACAGCCGCTGCTGAATGGGTGAATGGCTGTGTTACCTAGGAAACGCGTACCATGTTCTTACTGTACGCATAGTGAAACTTCAGAACCTCGGACACCGATCTCATTGCATTATGCCGAAATACACTGCTATTCTTGCTTCAGTAACGACTGCGGCGACCCTGAGTTGGGCAGGGCAAAGTGCCGCAAAACCGGCACCACCTTCGCCCCTCGATCCGAGTGCTACTGTCAGCAGGGCTACTATGGGGCCAACTGCACTCAGGGTGCGGAATTGTCAAGTTGTAGACGAAAGAAATGATTGCAAACCAATTAAAACAAATCCATTTTCCAGTCTCTCCGCTCCAGTCGAGCTTCGATCCGGCCATGTACGAGGAGCGTGTAGTGGGGGCCGACGGCGACAAGATCTACTGGCGCGTCCTGGACGACACACAGGAGATGGAGGTGGTGCTGCAGTTCAAGGGCTCCAGCTGGGTCGCCGTGGGCTGGAGGCCGGCCGACATCGACGGCCAGTGCACCAAGAAGTTCCTGACGGCCGTGGCCGGGGAGATGGTGGGAATGGATGACTTGACCAATGATGTAAAGAATAGATGATTGACTATTGGCAGTCATTCCAGCCAGACTATCCTACTGGACCCACCAGCGAACCTGAGCCGGAGGGCGAGCACACTGCGGCCCCTGAGCCGTCCTCTGAACCCTCTTCTGAGCCCGAGACCCATTCGGAGCCCAGTTCCGTGGGCGAGCCCTCAGCCGCCAGCGAGCCCACCTCTGGGCCTGCTCTTCCTTCGCTTCCCAGCTTGCCTTCTCTGCCTGAAGGAACGACGCCTGCGAATCCCTGCGACGGGACGCCCAAATGCCCCGATGGCACCTACTGCATCGTGGCCGTCGTCCCATGCGAGTCGCCTCCCTGCCCCCTGGGAATCAAGTGCTCCTCGGAGCCGGAGAATCCCTGCGAGTCCTACTACTACCCGTGCGCCTCCAACGAGCGCTGCCACTACGAGCCCAAGCAGTGCATTGCGGAGCCCTGCCCCCAGCACCGCTGCGAGGTCGACGTCTGCGCCAGGAGGAAGATCTGCCCTCTTGGGGAGATCTGCGTGGCCCAGGAAATCCAGTGCGACATCCCGCCTTGCCCCTTCGACGCCCAGTGCTATCCCGTTGGTGAGTACACTGCATAACATCCAACTATTACATAGTCGTCATTTACGTCTCCACTCGTTACACATACATATGAGCTCCATCAGTTTATATATTCCTTACAAGGATATTAACTGAAGTAGAAGAAGTTTGAAAACTTCTTTAAGAAGAAGGCGCCTGTCCGGCCAACGAGTCGATGGCGAACTGCGGCGGCGGCTGCGAGAAGACCTGCGACACGGCCAATCTGCAGCTCCAATGCGACGAGAAGTGCCAGCCGCCCGCCTGCGTCTGCAATCGCCTCTACGTGCGCCACAACGGCCAGTGCATCCTGCCCTACGACTGCCCAGGACTGGGTAAGCAGTGAAATCATAATATTATCAGGAGGACGCACACAAGTCTCTTCAAATCTTTTCTCTCCGGCAGTAGGCACGGCGGCGACCGTCCCAGTGGAGCAACCGCCGACGCCCTCGACGCAGGCGCCCTGTCCCGCCTTCGAGTCGCTGAACGAGTGCGGCAACCGCTGCGAGCCCACCTGCCAGACCTGGGACCAGCCGGCGGTGCCCTGCCCTGCCATCTGCGACCCGCCAGCCTGCCACTGCCTCAACGGCTTCGTTCGACACCCCTCAGGCGCCTGCGTAGCACCAGACAAGTGCCCAAGTGAGTTGGGAAGAAGTGAGGGAGTTCGTATAGTCTAAGAATGCTTTTTATAAGGTTTTCTAAGAATCTTCTTCATGCACTTCCACTTGTTCATGTAGTAACCGTCTTTAGGAATCTTCAAATGCAGATAGATTTAAACTAAATTTCCCTAATTCATTAATTGAGTGTTTTAATGTCCATTTTAATGTATTGAATCAATCAAATTAAAGTGATTTGAATCGACTAAACGTAAACCAGTCATATTAAACTAAATAAGACAAAATAAACGAATTTTAGTGCTTGATTAGCAGATTTTGTTCTAATCAAATATAATTTAAAAAAGTATGTACGAACGTTCTGTAGGAGTCGTTCCCACTCCGCCGGCCTTTACGGGGCTTCCACCGGGCATTCCAACCGAGACGGCGCCGACCTTCTCGCCCAGAACCCAGTCGTCTGTCGTCGTCAGCGTCGGCACTCGCGTTCCAGTGGGCACCAGCAGGCCCACCAGCCGACAGACTACACGAAAGCCTGGCACCACCACCACAACAGAAGCGCCAAAGGACCCAGGTTGCGCTTACAAATATCCAGTATTCTAAACTCAGTTGTGCAGCAAGAGTTTGAATGTTTTATTACTTACTGAGTATTGTTTAGAGGTCGTCGGCGACGTCTGCTACGGCGACTGGCGCTACCCGGCCGGCTGCAGAGACTGCGACTATCGTATCAGGTTTGCACGTACCCTGTGTGATCTATGTGTGTTAAAATTCGATTACAAGACTTATTACAGTTGGGCCTACATCGACGAAACGGACGAGATTGAGTTTTCGCTGGAAACGAAGTCTCCGAAGAACTATTGGACCGGTGTCGGCTTCTCCAAGACGGGAACCATGGTAAGGAGCTAAATTTGTGCTTTGTACGAAACTGACAAGCGCTTCTTTGACCATTTGCAGACGCAAGCGGACATGATACTGATCAAGAGCACGTTCGACGAGATGACCATTGTTGACGCGTAAGTGGCTTTGTGGGACGTTATGTACTTCACCCTGCCCAAAACGCACGGCGTATGTGCCTACTATGTAACACACAAGCAAACTACTCTTCTGCCGGTTTCAGCTACAGCGACGGCTACGCCCGGCCCAAGGAGGACGACAGTCAGGACGCCTACACGCACAGCGTGGTCGGCACCCACTTCAACGGCATCCTAAGGGCCACCTTCACGCGCAAGAGGAACACTGGTACACAATTAGGAATCCGATTTTGAATGGACCACGGAAACACTGGGTATTTCATCATCCTCAGGCGACAATCGCGGCGACCACCAGTTCACCGACGCCGGCTGCTTCAAGTTCCTCTTCCCAGTGACTGGCGGTCGCCTGGGCCCCAACGGCGAGCTGCAGAAACATCTCAGTCCTCCACTAGTCTCCAACAGAGACGTCTGCATCCTCTCATGCCAGAGGGGAAGACTGACGCCCATTGAGCCGGGTGCATACAACGTACATACAGTACTACTGTACGTTAATACAATATAGGTACATACCGTAGTCCCCAATCAAGCGCAGAAATGACGGAAGAGCTTAGTGCAGTGAGTCACGTAACGTCTCCAGAGAGCGCCAAGGCGAACGGCACCTGCGACCGGAACGAGTTTCGCTTCCCGACCGGCTGCAAGAACGACACCTGCGACTACGTGGCCCGCTGGCGCTTCGACGAGGTCTACAACGACCTGGTGTTCGACATCAGCTCCAGGGGCATCGGCCGCTGGACGGGCATCGGTTTCTCTAGGGACGGAGGAATGGTCGGTGAACTAAGAAGCAATACTAGTCGATGTACTGTGGCATACAGCGCGCCAATTCCAGTCCCGATCCGACATTATCACCGGCTGGGTGTACGGCGGCCGCGCCTACGTGACCGATCGCTTCGCCCACGGCCGCCAGCTGCCCACCATCGACGCCCAGAATCGCCAAGACATCTACGACGTGAGGGGCGCCATCGTCGATGACTTACAGGTGAGTTATTTTGTTTGGGTAGAAGCCATAATGGGTAGAAGTTTGCACTCCGCGTCTTCAGACGATCTCCTTCCGTCGCAAGCTGAAGACGGACGACTCCCTGACGGACTTCGACCTCTCGAAGGACTGCTACTACTTCCTCTTCCCCATCGGCGGAGGGCGCGTGCTGGCGCGCAACTCGAGCGACTTCATCGACCCCAAGATTCCCATCGGCTACCACGACCAGTACCAGCCCAAGGCCAGCCGCTACAAGATCTGCATTTGCGACTGTAAGGCCGTTTTACAGGACAGTGCGAGTTGGCGCGTTTGTGTACAGTAACCCGAACGCGAGATGTTCCAGCCAACGGCATCCCAGTCAAGGACAAGGTGGAGGAACAGCCGGTGCGCGTGAAGCGCCAGGCGACGCCTCCCAGCGACCCATTCGAGGGCTCCGACTTGGTCTACGGTACGGTGACTCTGCCGCCGCTGCCGGGCGTGCCGGAGCCTAGCGGCGAACCTACCTCCGAGCCGGAGTCGAAAGCGGAACCTAACTCAGAGCCCGAAGCCAAGGCCGAGCCGACATCGGAGCCCGAGTCGGCCGGGGAACCCCACGCGGAGCACGGTCACCCTGAGCCCGAGGGTGAACCCACGGCAGGTGCGTGTCAGCTGTCGTCGCCGGTTGGATCGCGTCCATTGACTGCCCATGTCCGTCTCAGAGCTGCACGCCATGGACTGCATGGACATGGTGATCGGCCGAGCCAAGGATGGAGTGGGTCGCGTCGAGGACTACTACACGCCCACCCGATCCACGCCCCTGCCAGACACCTACTTCGGCGGCACCTCTGATCTGACGGCCGCCACCGCCTTCGAGGAGAACGGCGTCACCACCGTCATGTTCCGCAAGAAGCTCCAAGGTGCGCTTGAGTGATATGTACGTATGTAAATGCGTACTGTTTACAGTAGCAAACGCAGGGCACACCGTAGTCGGCTAGAATGGGATTTTCGAAGAATTCGAAGTGGTGTGCGTAGCAGCAATGAAACCCGGCTTTGATGAGTATCATTGTTAACCACTTATTCCAAATCGACATCGTTTGTTCTTCTGCAGATCCCGAAAATCACCCAGATCCCGATGCGCATACCCCCATTCGATCGTGCTATATATGCAAATATAGGATCTGACAGTTAAAGGTTTCGGGATCTGCAGAAAAACAAACGATGCCGATTTGGAATAAGTGGTTAAGCTTTTGCGGAGAGTTTTTCCATATTGTGCCTTATGCACGTCCGTATGCCCTTGCGCCTTCCACGGACACTAGAATAACATTACTCATTAGTACATAGGCACACTCGAATACATACCACACTGCGCTAGGTACATAGTGTACGTACGGTGCATGTACTGTACGTGCATGTACACTGCAAAGCTACACATGCCAATCCAACCAATCTCTTCAGGTTCTGACGAGCTGACGGACCACGCTATCGTGGCCGGCCGCGAGATGCAGGTGGTGTGGGCGAAGGGTCAGGAGAAGGGCGCATACGCCCACGAGGCGGCCAGCATCTTCGACGCCGGGCAGCCGGCCGAGGGACAGCACTACTACGAGATGGACGTGCCCATGTACCACGGACACAGGAACAGGGGATCCTTCCGAGTCGACTTCCTGGGTGGGTGGCGCTCCAACGCTTATAATATGCGTAGTACATATGTGCGTAAGCGCAACGACAACAACACATTGTGCAGCGCGCGATCATGCGGCGTGGCTACAGGTACATAGGAACTATTTCCGCTCTGCGCGCGCAGACAAAATTGCTTTGCTTCCATCGGGGTGACAGCATGACTACTGGTCGAACTGGATTCCACGATTAGCTCCGGCGCATCGGCGGCAGTTTCCTGTTTTCCCTCCTCCCTTCCCCACTCAATTCATGTCTCACTTGCCCGTTCTCATGAGCGCATGCTCTGTGGGAGAGCTATGTACTGAATCGGTTGTGGTAGGCGGGTAGCGGCAGCTCTTACGGAGAATGGAGGCAGTAATCAGGAGAATTATTCTCTGTTTCGCTCTACTTTTTCTGGGTTTGTCAGAGAGGCTTCTACAAATACTTCGCTGATCAGTGGTGTGGTTCTCTTTCAGGCGAGAAGCAGCCAGTGGAAGGGGACGACTGCAACAATCGTTGGGGAACGGAGGACGGCCACTACCACGTCCAGTGGAACGTGCAGGACGACAAAGTGCACTTCAAGCTGGCCGCCAAAGTCACCAACGACTGGTGGACGGGCATCGGATTCTCCAAGTCTGGAGGAATGGTGAGGGAGATTGGGATGAGATGGGGTGTGCGCGGATTTTAAGTTTTGAGAATGAGTCCACTGGTACCTAAATAATATCTATGCAGCTAGAATGAGTCCACATAGTGGTAGCTACGCAATATAGAAGCTATAATAACAGTAGCTACATAGTTGCGAAGCTGTACGTTGATTTATGATTTATCAGATACACATAAATTTTCTTCAAAACGACTTCGGCGCATCGCAAAGCTGGCCAAGACCATTCAGCGCTCTCTACTGTTCATCATCATCATTCCTTCAGGAAAACGCCGACATGGTGCTGGTGCGCATTGCCAAGGACGCGGGGACGGCCGTGGTCGACTACTGGTCCCCGAGCTACGGCGTCCCCATCCGAGACGCTGACCAGAACGTGATGAACGAGCAGAGCAAGTACGTGGACGGCATGGTGGAGGCGGAGTTCGACCTGTCGCTCAACAGTCCCGACGCCGGCCAGGACCTGCTTCTGGGCACCGGCTGCTACCACTTCCTCTTCCCCACCAAGGGAGGACCTCTGCACGACACCCAGGTACTACTAGTATACTCAAATCTGCGCTTCTGGATCCATTCGCCAATTTCAACAATCTTTCCAGATCGGGAAGCACGCCATGACGCCCGAAAGGTCGGCCAAGCCTATTTGCCTCTCGACCTGCAAGGACAAGAAGACGACGGCGGAGCCTGCTCCAGAGCCGACGGGTGGCACTTCGGAGCCGGAGCTGACCCATACGAAAAAGACAACCGTCACCCCCAAAGAGCTGCCGAAGAAGACGACAACGAAGGAGAATGTCGTCGAGGCGGGCGTGGGGCCGTCCGGTGAGTCGTCATCCATCATATACTGCAACTACCCAAGCGCACTGGATATGGGCAGAACTGCAAACGCGCCGTTATCACGCGCGCAGCGCGAGGAGTTTTTTCAGGCGAAGTTGCTTTCTGGCGCGCGCCGTCACATTTCGCGCGGAAGCCATTCGTTTCCCAGTGGAGTCGCCTCCTTCGTCGTTCCGCGCCGTCGCTGTCACGCGCCTTTGTTTGCCTCCGCGCAAGACAGCGGAGTTGCAGTTAGTTTTTCTATGACATCTTTTCTAATCTCCACCGACTCTCTTTGGCAGTGGAATGCTCCACTTGACGGGCTTGCGTCAGGTGCCGCAAGAGGAGTAGCATGTTTTCACAGCAGATAGTGGGGCCCATTCTGTTGGTTTAACATCTGGGCCTGTGTACAAGGTCATCCCTTCAAACAATCATCTTATGTAACAGCGAGGATGTACATACAGCGGGTGGTAAAAGCATTATGTCACAGTTGTACCAGTCATGTTCGTTTCTCTCCCGTCATGCCGCCCTCGCGATTGTTTGAGCAGTGGTGCAGATCCATTCAGCAGTAGCAGTAGTAGTAGCTGTTCGTTAGTCAACGTAGTCAGAAGCTGGCCCGCGGCGTGGACGGCGGCGACGACGCCGAAGGGTGTCGCTGACTGTTGTTGTGGTGGTGGCTGTTGCCCTGCGACGAGACGGAGGAGCCGTTGTTCATCTTGATCTGGGCGTCGTCGGGCAGCTCCGTCAGGTCCTTGACGCAGATGTGCCTCTTGAGCGAGTGGTGGAAGCTGGAGCGCCGTCCGTCGGCCACGGAAGCGGCCCTCCCGGCGCGCAAGAAGCGGCGCAGCAGCACGGCCCAGCCTACAAGGGCGCCGACGAGTCCAACGGCGCAGCCGACGTACATGAGTCGGCGCTGGTCCTCGCCGCTCGTCTCCAGCAGGTTCTTCATCAGACCGACGGGCACGACCAACAGAAAGATCGTCACGATGGCCAGAACGACGGCCGCGAAGGCCAGCGTGTGTCGACGAACGGTGCCGGCGCCGCCGCCGCCAGCGGCCGATTCGACGTCGTAGTCGGCGTCGAGCTCTTCGCCCTCCTCTAGGTTCGGAAGACGCTTCCACTTCGGCCTGAAAGAAATGGCTAACCACCATGCAAGCACTTCCAGAAGTTGGCTAGCTAGTGCTGCTCAGCACTCACGAGGACGGGTGTCGCTGCGGGGGAATGAAGATGTGGTCGCCGCAGCCGCTGCAGGATCGATCGGCGTCGTCGCGGTCGCGGAAGCAGAGTTCCAGGCAGGCTCGGTGCACGAAGCTGAGAGATCCTCGGCACTGACATGGCATGAAGAGCGGCTGGCCGGGAGTAGCCGGAGCGCGGCAGTAGCGGCACAACTGTTGCTGCTGCAGCGCGTTCAGCGCCGAGACCATAGCCGGGTTCGGTCCAGTGGTTGCCAGTTGGGTGAGGATTCTCCAGGAGACGGGCTCTTTTGTCAGCGCAGAGCAACTGGGGGCGTGGGGAGCGGTCGCTTCGATTCCTGCACCCCCGTCCGCCTGGCGCCCCAGTCAAGCAGTTTTTTCCCGCGGATCCGTCTACCGAGTCGTTTCGACGGCGACAGGAAGGGGTCGAAATCCCGGCTTGCAAGCGGAGGCGCTTGCAGGCGATAAGACGATAGGCCGACGATGTCCAAATGGACGCTGAAAGGTTTCTCTCTTTCTCTCGCGCGCTCGCGCACCGTACGAGCGGGCGGATTATCCGGCGCCGACGACGAAACGGCGCGCCAGCTGGCAAGTGGGGGCTACATACACACTGACGACGACGACGGCAACTGACTGAGCCGACGACTGCCTGCCGGCCGACCTACAGACTACGGCTGTATGGCGGCGGCCGCCTGTGTTGTCTATCGTCGGAGTCGCGCTGTAGGCGCCAGTTCAGAGCGGCAGCAGACTTTGTACTCTGTCCCCCAACGTTGGCGCAACCTTGAGCGGCGCGCCGCCGTTTCCCCGCTAGAGCGCTTCTGCTGCTGCCGTTAGCCAATGCAAACATGGGCGTTACATAATTGCGCAGTCAGCAGCGCATGGGAAAGTCGTCTGCGCTAACCCTACAGCGAATCGACGTGCGCGCACGACATAGACGGATGCGGAAACGCCAAAGGAGCGGCTAATCCGGGAAACAATGCGGGTTGGCCAGCGAGCGACCTACATAACATTCTCGTCGCACCTTTGAACGGGTGCGAGTGCGAGCCAAGTGAAGGAATCGATCTAACTGAAGAGGGAGGGAGGAGGGACACGGAG
>JASAMZ010006462.1:0-10571 GCA_030248115.1 Linhomoeus sp. GSCO2_2 | reverse complement strand
GATTTCACCAACCGTGAGAGTACTGTAGTACGTGGACACGCAACAAGATACTGTGATTTCCTTCATGTTGAAGTGGATCGAATACTAAAGAGTACTCGATAGTTGAAAAAGTACTAAAAAGTAATAAAAAGTAGAGAATTTCTTATCGAGTAGAGTGAAGTAAAGTAAAATTGGTCAAAATCTTATCGAGTAGAGTAAAGTACTAGTACTTTACTCGTTACTTACTTTTTAAGAATCCTTAAAAAGTACTCCGGCAACACTGGTGTGGACCTTCTGTTTTGTGCACTCCATTTTATGACAGCTTTAATTAACGTCAATTACAATTTAATGCTCCGGGAGTTGACGTAATGGTCGTGAAGGTCTTGACGCAATGACGACGTAAATGAACGTAATGAAAGTCATATCGTGCAATGCGTAAGAAGTCACTGTGCTGCTTTTAGGCAGTCTACCTTTCCCTGTCAAAAGAAGAGCAGTACCTGAAAGCCGGTCAAAAGCATGGAGAGCGTGCATTAGTCGGTGCACACCTTTCCTGGTGTTTGTCTGTGGTAGAGCTGGCGCGAGTTTGTTTCCATTCCCTAGTAGTATGCAGACTAGTGTCTTTAGCCCATAGGTGATACTGCATATCAATAGCTAAACACCTATGGAAGCAGAGCCATTTGTATCGACCCATGGAAATCAGCCACTGATCACAACATGTATTGGTCTATAGTTCACAGCCAATGCTCACAACAGCCCATAGAAGATTCAGATAGATTTAAAGTCATTTGACACTGTGCCTCTGTCAGTGCCTGCTTTTAAGGTTACACCAGCTCCCATGCCTCAGAATACACTGAACTTTGCATATAGGTGTTTGTGTTTAGCCCATAAGAGGTTTCAGATAGATCTAATGTCTTATGACACTGTGCCCCTGTCAGTGCCTGCATTTACCATTGCGCCTGCTCCCGTGCCTTTGATTACACTGAACTTTGCATATAGGTGTTTGTGTTCAGCCCATAAGAGGTTTCAGTGAAATCAAAATCTCTTGACACCGCACCCTTACCAGTGCCTGCATTTACCTACGAACCTGTTCCCGTGCCTCTGAATACACCTCAGAGTCTCACAACGACAACTCTATAGTGAATGGTGACACAATAGCGCAAAACCTTGCACAAAGGTGGCCTGCAATGACCCCTTAGTGCTCAAAATGTACTGTGCAGCTGATATTTTCGTGATTTTTGTGCAATTTAGTAAAATGCCAAAGTTTTAAAATAGAAGGGGACAAATCGCAGTCAACGACGGTTCTTTTGATCTATAGATCTCCATGATCCGTCGCGTGTGTCTCGAGAAAAATGGCCGAACAGACAAACAAACAAACAGACTCTATGCCGCTTAGTATATAGGACTAGTGCCTTTAGCCCATAGGCGATACTGTATATCTATAGTTGAACACCTATGGAAACAGAGCCATTTGTATCGACCCATGGAAATCAGCCACTGCTCACAACATGTATTGGCCTATGGTTCATGGCCAATGCTCACGACAGCCCTTAGGACATTCAGATAGATCTAAAGTCATTTGACACTGTGCCTCTGTCAGGTGCCTGCTTTTAGGGTTGCATTGGCTGCCGTGCCTCAGGATACACTGAAGCTAACACATGGATGCTTGCATTTAGCCCATAGGAGATTTCAGATAGATCTAATGTCATTTGACACTGTGCCCCTGCCAGTGCCTGCACTTACCATTGTGCCTGCTCCCGTGCCTTTGATTACACTCAACTCTGAGTATAGGTGTTTGTGTTTAGCCCATAAGAGGTTTCAGACACATCAAATGTCTCTTGACACTGCGCCCTTGCCAGTGCCTGCATTTACCTTTGAACCTGTTCCCATGCCTCTGAATACACGTCGCTGTCTCACAGCGACAACTCTGTAGTGAATGGTAACACAACCGGTGCGAAATATGCATGAAAGCAACCATCAGCCACTCCATAGTGGTCAGAATGTACTTTTCAGCCAATATTTTCATGATTTTTGTGGAATTTAGTATCTTGCAAAAGTTTTAAAATAGGAGGGGACAAATCCCAGTCAATGACGGTTCTTTTGATCTATAGATCTCCAGGATCCATCAACTGTGTCACGAGAACGGCCCGGACAGACAAACAAACAAACGGACAGACTCTATGCCGCTTAGTATATAGGACTAGTGCCTTTAGCCCATAGGGTGATACTGTATATCTATAGCCGAACACCTATGGGAACAAGCCATTTGTATCGACCCATGGAAATCAGCCACTGCTCACAACATGTATTGGCCTATGGTTCACGGCCAATGCTCACAACAGTCCACAGGAGAATCTGATTGATCTAAAGTTATTTGACACTGCGCTTCTATCAGTGCCTGCTTTTAGGGCTGCACCAGCTCCCATGCCTCAGAATACACTGAAGCTAACACATGGAAGCTTGCACTTAGCCCATAGGAGATTTTAGATAGATCTAATGACTTCTGACACTGTGCCCCTGCCAGCAATACGTAACTGAACGAAGTACACAGAATGTATTTCCGGTTATTTTCGTAAACATTAAAGAGCAATACGCCAAATTAACCTAACTTCAGCCAAAGATACACATTAAATACTGAAACTGACACTAACACTAACTTCAGTAGTGTGGACTGAAACTAGTTTCACAAGCGCACTACATTGAAACTGTTGGTGGAGTTCTAATTTCAGTTTCAATTTAAATATGGCTGGCCATTCCAGTCTCAATTCGGTTGCAGTTTCAGTATATTGAAACTGAAACTCGTTCTAATTTCTATGGCCACTCCAGCGACAAATTTTTATGTCCATGTGGGTTTTAGCTGTCGGCCAGTTTGGAGTCTAAACAGTGACAGTATCTTCTAGTCAGTTGCCTGTCATGGAAACGTACAATTTTGTTGGCGTTCTGCGGGGTTATATTAGTAGCACATTTGTGACTCTCATGCGACTCGAAACTGATTCTGTGAGCCATCTGCACTGTTTTAGCTATCTTCACACACCGTTCTTGTCTGCTGTACTGTCTTGTGACATGGCTGATAGCCCAAGGTCTAAATACTTTTTACTTCACGTGGTACGACGACCAGTCTTACTTCACCTTCTCCACATCTCAATACGCCATTGTTCCCGTGAATCTGACGGCAGCTATGGATTCCGGCTTTATAATCGTCGTGTTCGCAACGAATGTCGCGTTGCTGCTGCTGTCATTTGTCCCATATGTTGTCCTAATCGGAATGATACTTGTGGTCCCGAGCTTGATACAGGTAAGATTTCGGTGGAAAATGGTATTGCATTATTTGAATAACGTTTGCTGAACTACAGTAACCTCTAATGCTACTTAAATTGCACAGAACAATGATAATCAACTGGCAGAACTGTGCAGAACTTTCCGAGACTCGAAATGGACCGATTTCAGACCTTGCAGGCCGGGGGAGCTTCGGACCTCCACAAGCGACTGACGGTCGTCTGCTTCGTCAACTGCAGCCTCTATTCTGTCACTTACGTCTACTTCGTACTCACCCAGTTCGACTCCAGGTTTGCTACGCCTCAATCTCAATTCTTCAGGAGTCACACTAGCTTTGCTACAAATGAAACGGGAGTCTCATTCGCCAATTGGGTTGGCGACAGGAGTCACTCCTGGTTGGGACGCCAGGCGTCAGTTGGGACCCCAGGCGCTAGATAGGACGCGAATGACGCCAGCTGACGTCAGTTGGCGTTCGTCAGTTAGAAGCCTGCGTCGCCGTAGGACGCCAGGCGTCAGTTGGGACGCCAGACGTCAGTTAGGACGCCAGGAGTCAGTTAGAACTAGTGATGGCAACTTTCGAAATTTCAAAACCGGGTAAGTAAAAGTAAGCAAATTCGTTCAAAATAAAACCGGGTAAGTATAAGTAAGTATACCCGGTTTCTAGAAAACCGGGTACCTGGTTTTAAGCGGTTTTACCCGGTTATTTTTGGCGATTCTGGGTAAGTAAAGACCGGGTACGATTAGACGAAACCGGGTAAGTACCAAGTAAGCATACCCGGTTTTTTAAAACCGGGTAAAATCGGGTAAGTACTTACCCGGTTTTCAAGTTGCCATCACTAGTTAGAACGCCAGGCGTCAGTCGAGACGCCAGACGTCAGTTAGGACGCCAGGCGTCAGTTGGGACGCCAGACGTCAGTTAGGACGTCAGGAGTCAGTTAGAACGCCAGGCGTCAGTTGAGACGCCAGGAGTCAGCTAGGACGCCTGGGCGTTAGATAGGACGCGAATGACGCCAGCTGACGTCAGTTGGCGTTCGTCAGTTAGAAGCGTGCGTCGCCGTAGGACGCCAGGCGTCAGTTGGTACGCAAGACGTCAGCTAGGACGCCAGGAGTCGCTTCGGACGTCATGCGTCACTTAGGACGCCAGGCGTTAGTAGAAGCGGCACACTTCTTCCGTCTCTTCAACCAAAGCGCGCGCGTATGCCAGTAGAAGCGTCCTGGTTTACCGATGCACGTACAGCAAATTACCATACGATCCAAACCACTCTCCTCATCCACAGGTGGCATCTGCTCTCCTGGAGCGTGGTCATCGTCCACCAGAGCTCGACAAACGGTCTACTGTTGCTGCTGTTCAGCGGGCTGTTGCGTCAAGAGGTCAAGAAGATCCTCTGGGAGTGCGTGGGAGGAAGCACGTCATCTAGTGTGGTCGTGACCATTCCCATGAAAGACAGACAGAGATGAACGACTTTCTATGACGAGCTGTTGCGTCAGTGTGACGTGCAAACTGGGGGGGGGGGGGGGGAGGAACCCGGGCCACCCCCCCCCCCCCCCCCTCCCCCCTTACACAAATGGCGAATTTGTTGTTTTATACGCTGAATTTGGCCCACTTATCTACATTTTGCCAGCATTGAGTGGTTAATTTAAAGCACTTGGCCCATCTTGCGACGTTAGACACTTTGTGCGCACTTCACCGAATACCTAAATCCCCAACCCTAAACTGCAATTCGAGAGGTGGCATAACTGGTACTGAAACAGAAACTGAAATTCAACCAGCACCAAAATTTTGGCTGAAACTGAAGCTAAAACGAGTTTCTATTGGTCACCCTGGCTGATAGGAAGTCAAACAGCCCTCCACCCAGGAATATTGGCGCATAGAAAGGTCTACGATCACACAATCAACAAGTGTCCAATTTATCTGCCAGAACCACTCTTCTCTTCGTGATGTCTCTATGTCCGAACTCGTCCCGCCCTCCGTGAAATTCGGAGTAGAATTTCCTCAAGAAAGGAATACCTAAATTGCCACCATGAGACAGTCCATCATCATGTCTTTTGTTGTTCAACTCGACATTGAGTGTCAATTGACAGAGATCCTCGCTCATTGGAACCAGATCGTTTCTGACGTCGATCAGTAAGTCAGTGGGTGATATGTCAAAACTGTAAAAAGATGTTCTGAGTAGCGACCACGCAGAAACACACTGGTAAATTAGAATAGTCTGCAGCAAACCTTCTCTGTTGCCCCTCCAGTAAACGTGATTGTGCAGGCTGCGAATTGTCCGTTTGCCGGTCAACATGAGAAGCTTGCAAATTGTATGCAAGTTCTGCTTCGAAAGCTGAGAATTGCGAGTCAGAACAATCTATTCAATCGTTCGCAAGAAACGTGTGTGCAAGAATCGATTAATGCAGGGTTATTCCTTGCAAGAGAATTTGCAAAATTGCTTCATTGGATTCGCCCGGGTTTTGACTAGAGCTGTATCACATGCTTAGGTAGCCTAGATTTTATTTAAGTAGGTACGCATTCGGGCAATTCGCTCGCCGTGATCCGAATCGTCGGTAGCCAGTCGACCCTTGAGCAGTGGACAATTTTTGACGAGGCGAAATTTCGTTCGTTCAACGTGCGAACAAGCCCGAAACTGGCTCGACTATTATCCAGCCAGTTTAGCGCTAGCTCATCCAAAGTGGAAATCACGCCTGTAGAGTCCTCTTCTCCAGTTATGCTCACTTGCAAGGAGGGTGATGCCGTATCAACGACGAAGTAAACGTTCTTGACAATGTGGGGCTTGGGGCAAGCGTTTGCGGGACTGCCATTGCAATTTGTAAAGGCGTTAAAGAGATGGTCATGCAAACGCCAAAGAACTACATATCTACAGAAGTGCGACTGCTAAGAAGCACATTCAGCAATAACTTGCAGGCCACAATAACAACAAGACTGCGAGCTAATTTTGACAATTTAATTTGTGGACTGCCGACGACAACCGAGTGCCAATTTCGGATGGCCACACGTGCCAAACCTATGTGAATGTTTACAGCGGTACACACTACACAGTAGTGCCACTCCATTAGATCATCACGCCCAGTAGGCTACCTCATTAAGTACGGCTCATTTCAAACCGGCTCACTAAGCCGGTCCCATTTCGGATGGTCCGAAAGTTTCGGACGGTCCGAAACGGTTTCGGACGGTCCGAAATTGCCGGTGGTCGAAAAAATGAAAACCAACCCCGTTTTTTCGGACCGTCCGAAATTGACCCCCACGCTATATCTATAGCTGTCAATTTCGGACGGTCCGAAAAAATAAGCAAAAATGACCTATGACGTTCAACATACCTACTGCGGGTGGTCAAACCTACCAGGCCAGTAGGCCTAACCTACCAGGCCAGTAGGCCTAACCTTCCAGGCCAGCAGGCCGAACTTCGGAGTGGGAATGAGTGGGAGTGGATGGGATGGACTTGGGCCTCACCTTCAAGTGTGTAGCTTGAGGACATGCTGGACAACCAGAGAGAGAATGGCTGGCACCCTCCCAAGCAGCCCGACCCGAACCCAGACTGGACCATTGTGAAAGATCTTTTTTGCTTCCGTTGCTCTCGACACACCCTGCCTTCCCACCACATCCCCCCTGCTCTGTGTGCTACAATCATAGTCCCTCAGTTGGTTCGACCTCCGCTTCATGCAGTGACTATCACGTTTGCAGCAAGTGTAGATATACAAGATTCAGCAACCACAACACATGAGATATAGCAAGTTGTTCTACAATGATGAGATCGTGTGCTCTACCTTGCATATTGTGTCATGAGACTTTGTTGAACCACACCTGATGTTCAACCTTTGACTGTGCAATGGGTTTAAATTTGGTGCGTACTTCACTGAGTTGCTGCCATGTTGGTGATGATTTCGGGGTTGTCCGTCATTTATATTTCCATCCCCACTGATTCAAATATTTGGAGACAAGAAGATTCGAGTTTATTTTCCTCTTTGCATCATCGGATCGAATTTTGTCAGAGTTTCTCAGAGCATTTCCCAGATTCTCAAGTCCGATTTCCCGGAATACCCACCACTAGAATTCCCCATCTTATCCCAGCCCCAACACTGAAGTCTTGCCTGCCCCACCCCACTATGGCCACTGGCGGTGGCGGAAGACCTGCAGAGCAGCCCGAGGAGGACGTCGCGATGGAGGTGCAGCTGGAGGAGTTCCAGAAAGTCGGGATCGACATCCCTGGTGCGTTTGAGTTGTGTGTGTACTTGTGCTTGTGTTGAATGCAACACGTTGGGCCTGCTTCCATTGTAGACTCGGACATCTCCAGCGCGCTGACCGATGTCCTCTCGGGGATGACGGTGGCGGAGATTCGTGCGTCGCGAAGTTGTTTGGACGATCGTAATGGTCACTTGTGCTGCTAACATGCTTGTTTGTTGATCCAGGCCTGTCGACCCAGCAGGACAAGCCCAAGCCCAAGAGCACCCAGAAACGTGACAACGCCTTGCCCGTCGTCCAGCCCATCGACTACCACCATGTGTACTTGTGTTACATTTCTTGGTTGAACCTCAAAGACCATATGTCTATAGATCAGATCGTTCAGTCCTCCTGGAGCACTACTATCAGAAGGTCCAGAGCCGAGAGGCCAACGGCAAGGTGTGGCCCTACCCGCTGCGCCACAGCATCGACCCGCCCCACAAGCACGACCACGCCCTCACTGAGGAAGAGTCGTCCAACCTCTCCCCTACCTCAAGCACATCGAGCAGGTTCTCGCCGACCAGCGTCGCCGTGGACAGCAGCCTCCCGACTTGCCCCCTCTGGGTCTGCATTCGTTGGCTTGAGTTGTAACACATTCACTTGCATAACGAGGTACAACCAACTGCAGAGACCCACTCGGACACCAAGGCCGCCTCCGCTTTCAGCTGTGGTGGGCCCCTTCGCCCGGGGAACAACGTCAACTACAACGGTAGCTAAAATAGTGTGGTTGTTGAACAACAGTTGCTTTGTAGTGTAGACCTCTGTATGATCTCTCACGCAGTGCTGATGGAGGGGCTCTACTTCACGCACGCCACCTATGGTCAGAACCCAATGGGCAGCGTCGATCCTCCGCACTGCGCAAGTACCGCATCTCGGAGTGGGAGTCGGAAGGCTTGGATCTCGGCTTCAAGGAGCTCGAGGGAATGCTGGACGACCAGAGGGAGAATGGCTGGCAACCGCCCAAGCAGCCCGAAGACCCCGATTGGCCCCCCTTCCCCTAATACGACCCCGAGGAAGACTGGACCATCGCGAAAGATTGAATCCTTGCTCCCTCCCAGCACACCCAGCCCACCACATACCCCCCTCTTCGCGATACCATGGTAGTCCCCCTGACTGTTCGTTCGTTGTTCGCTTCAGTATCATGTACTACCGTATCGCAATTCACTCATTGTTCATTTTCTGTCCGACAGTAGGTGGAGACGTTCGCTGTCTTCATCATGTCTTCGAGTTTGCAACACACAACGATCGTTCAGCAACATGCAAAAGGCCTAATGCGTGGACCATCAAATTTGCATCAAGTGGAGATAGACATAGTGCTGCAATCCACAACTCATGTGATACACCACCATGCGAGTCCACCATTGTTGAACCACACCTGTTGGTCAACCTTTAATTGTGGTATGGGGTTACATTCGGTGTGTACTTCACTGAGTTGCTGCCATGTTGGTGATGATTTTAGGGTTGTCCGTCATTTATGTTTCAATCCGCGCTGATTCAAATATATGGAGGGAGTGGAAGATTCGAGTTAATGTTCCTCTTTGTGGCAGTTTATCCGTGTCTTCCTAATCCAATCGAATTTTGACAGCTTCTCAGATATACATAGATATTCACCTGATTCTCAAATCTCCCAACATAGACACTCACTGCTAGAATTCCCATCGTTTCCCAGCCCTAATACTGAAGTTTTGCCTGCCCCACCCCACCATGGCCACTGGCGGAGGCGGAAGACCCGCAGAGCAGCCCGAGGAGGAAGTCGTGAAGAATATGCAGCTGGAGGAATTCCTGGAAGTCGGGATCGACATCCCTGGTGCTTTTGAGTTGTGTGTGTACTTGTGCTTGTGTT
The DNA here is from genome assembly GCA_030248115.1 of Linhomoeus sp. GSCO2_2. Lineage (NCBI taxonomy): Eukaryota > Metazoa > Nematoda > Chromadorea > Monhysterida > Linhomoeidae > Linhomoeus > Linhomoeus sp. GSCO2_2. Next base: position 1,257 of record JASAMZ010006462.1, on the reverse strand, counting down.
AAATGCAACACATTGGGCCTGCTTCCATTATTAATAGAATCGGAGATCATCAGCGCTCTGACTGATGCCTTCTCGGGAATGACGGTGGCGGAGATTCGCGAGTCTCGAGGTTGTTTGGACAATCACAATGGTTGCTTGTGCTGCGAACATGCTTGTTTGTTGATCCAGGACGCGACAAACCCTTGCCCGTCGTCCAGCCCATAGACTACCAGGGTGTGTACTTGTGTTACATTTCTTCGTCAAGCCTCAAAAAACTATTTGTCTAGATTTGATCTTTCAGTCCTGCTGGAGCACTACTATCAGACGGTCCAGCGCCGAGAGGCCAATGGCAGGATGCTGTCCCACCCGCTGCGCCACAGCATCGACTCGCCCCACAAGCGCGACCACACCCTCACCGAGGAAGAGTTGTCCAACCTCTCCCCCTACCTCCAGCACATCGAGCAGATACTCGCCGACCAGCATCGCCATGGACAGCAGCCTCCTGACTTGCCCCCCCCCCCCCCTGGGTCTGCAGCGCTTTGTTGGCTTGAGTTGTAACACACTCACTTGCATAACGAGGTACAACCAACTGCAGACTCACTCGGACACCAAGGCCACCTCCGCTTCCAGCTGTGGTGGGCCCCTTCGCCTGGGGAACAACATTGACTACAACGATAACATAAGCTGGTTGTTGAACATACTGTTCCTTCGTTTACCCCTTTTTCTCATGCAGTGCTGATGGAGGGGCTCTACTTCGCGCACGCCACCTATGGCCAGAACCCTATGCGCAACGTTGATCCTCCGCACCTGCGCAACTACCGCCTCTCGGAGTGGGAGTGGAAAGGCTTGGATCTTGGCTTCAAGGAGCTGGAGGGAATGCTGAACGACCAGAGGGAGAATGGCTGGCAGCCGACCAAGCAGCCTGAAGACCCCGATTTGCCCCCATTCCACTATGACGACCCCTAGGAAGACTGGACCATCACGAAACATTGAATCCTTGCTCCCTCCCAGCACACCCACCACATCATACCCCCCCCCCCCCCTCCCCCGCGGCCCCGCCCCTTGTCACGATACAATGGTAGTCCCCCAGGCTGTTCATTTGTCCTTCGCTTCAGGATCATGTCCCCCAGCTGGTTCGACATCTGCTTTGATTCGATACCCATCACCAAGTGCCATACCAACGTTTCCCTTTGTTTGTTCAACCATGTCACAGTTCGCTCGTTCGTTTTTCTGTCCGACAGTTATTTTCCACATGGACGATGTTAGGAGGGATGACAT
>JASAMZ010006460.1:0-11338 GCA_030248115.1 Linhomoeus sp. GSCO2_2 | reverse complement strand
CTCACAGTGAAGTGTGCAGTATTATTAAATCGTGTAGCGTAACGCGTCCTGTAACACACGCCAATCATCGCAAAGGCTCTTTGAAGCAGCTGATGTTTATGTGCGGCGATGGCAACGAGCTATTCGCCAGAACAGGAGCGCATTTGATCATTGACAGAATCGGCCGCCTGCTGATTATGGACAAGGGAGAGACGAGCATTTCTGTGGTGCGCATAGAATGTCTATGTTTATGCTTATGCTTTCGTATTTTGTCTATGCGCAACGCTTGTCTTTATACCGTATGCTTTCTGCTTATGCGTTATGCTTATGTTTATGCGCTGTGAAAATAGCGGCATGTTGTGCTTATGTCAATGTGTTATGCCTATGTAATGTTTATGTCTTATGCTTATGTTTATGAATTGTGCTTGTGCTCATGAGCTGGACTTATGCGTCTGCACAAGAATGCTATGCTAGAATGTTCTACCGGCTAGCTTGTGTTTATGCTTATGCTTATGCTTACTCTTATGCTTACAACACAGGAGCCCGGCTATCGCGCCGATTTGATCGAGAAGGTGTTCCAAGCGCGCGAGGCGCGCCACGACAGGGTCGAAGGTTCCTACCGCTTTCTCGACTACGAAATCGGCAGCGTCAAATGTCTCGTGAAATCGAAAATGGACTATTGTGCTGCCAGATGGGAGGACAAAGGTAAGAATGGTGTGCAACGGAATAAAATAGAGGACGACATATAAAAGTTCTTTCCATAACAAAATACGTTCTGTTCAAAAATTTCTATTTCCACAATTCAAGCATGTTCCCTAGGTAATTCAAAATTAAAAATTTTTCTAAACCAAATTTTATTTTTCAAAATTTTGAAACTGAAGGCGGTTTAGGCGATCAAGATGAAGACTCAAACGAGAAAAGTTCGCCAACCGATCAACAGAAACCGGAAGTCGTCCCGATCGAAGTAATCGCTTGGCAACATGCCAAGGGCAAAATGTTCAAAAGGGAGTGGGCCGCCCAACAACTGAAAGGCGCCGACACCACAGTCGTCGCCTTTCATAGCAAGGTGGTTGATTTTAAGCACAAATTGTACGCGAGTTTCTAATGAGGAAGACTCAGTTATGATGTAGCGGATGTAACTGAAGAGCAAACTGGAATTAACTTAAATAACGCTGAAATAAAACAAAAGAAAACACAATTAAGTTAATAGATAAATTGAATTGGAGCATTAAACAAATTGTGAATTGACGAAGCTTTCTTGATTGAAGACCAAAGAGAAATTTGAGTACCTATTATTTTAGTGAAATTTATAATAACGGTGTTTATTGACCTTGCTAAATACTAACGGCAGCTTCATAACAAGATCAAATTAAGTCAGCTTAACTAATGCGGATAAGCGACTCAGATACTTGAATTAATAGAGATTGGAGTTTGGAAAGTGAAAGGAAGTCACATCAAAACAAATCAAGCGACACAAGGTAATCGTCCGAGTTATGTATTATCAAATTCGATTAACTGCAAATCCAATCGTAGGGCCAAATGCGCTCGATTCGCGAGTTGGACCGCTCCGAATTCGAGAGCGAAATTCCAGCCGACCAGCTGAACCGACTGAACAACCGTTTCGCAAGACTTCTGTTTGAAGTGGTAAAGTTCATTCGAAACCAGCCGAAGTACGCCGCCAATTTCGCATTGGAAACCGATCGAAAATCGCCCGTACGCCTGTATCGAAGGGGTCCATTCGGTTGCGAAGGGCTTAAGGGTTGTCAGACCATTCTGTCGAAGCATTTGATGCGGGCGATCGAGCGAGAACTGAAGGAGAAGGATTGAAGTGTTATTGAAAGGGTAAATGGGCGAGGAGGAAGTTTGTGTTCCCAAGACAGGAGTGACCATAGAAACTGATTTGGTTTTAGTTTCAGTATCAGTATAAGTTTTAATTGTAGTTTCAGTATTAGTATCAGTTTCAGTAAATTTTTTTGAGTTTTACTTTCAGTTACTGAAACTGAGTTTCAGTATTGCGATGCTCGTAGATGTGGTTACATGCACACTTTTGGCTACACGAGTTGCATAGGTAGTTGTTAACTGTAAGATATATTTCAGCTATTTCGTTATCATGAACAAGCAATACGCCAAAATTGACCGAATATGAGCCAAAGATGCAGATTAAATATGGGAATTTACACTAAAACTCGGTTCAGTTATGTGTACGGAAACTAGTTTCGGTACCAACGGCACTAATACTGAAACTGTTTGTGGAGTTTCAGTTTAGATGTACCTGGCCACTTTCAGTTTCAGTATACTTATTGAAACTGAAACTAATACTGAAACTAGTTTTAGTTTCTATGGTCACCCCTGTCCCAAGAGGGTTAATCGAAGAGGGTTAATCGCGATTGTTATGAAGCACTAACCACTCGGGAAACGAATGGTGACGGGCGTTGTCTTTGTGGAAAGGAACGTTCTCGCGGTGCGCAGTTAATGAAACACGCAACACGCAACACGCACAGGAAAACAAGCGTCGCCCAAACGTTCTAATTTCGTCAGATCACACACAATACATACTACAGAGTAAATAGATCATAAGCAGAGTTTCTGCAGAAATTCGTTCGTTGGTTTCGCAGCGCGCTTTAATGTTAAGACGCCAAGCTTAACATCCGTTTAAGACTTTCCGCAGCTTCTAAGGATTCGTTGTAATTGCGCGGAATTATGGTGCAATTGAAGTGACCGCTAGACGCTGGCCGAACGCACTCTCCCAATCCAGTCCCGGGTGTAAGAATCCCTAAAATTGTGTTACTAAATTAATCAAAGTCATAAAACTATCTTCGTCCGTTTCAATCACAGTTCATCCAAACTTGTTCGGCGAAGTGTTTCATTAGTTGCTTAATTGATTTAGATTAATTTAAGTTGACACCCAAGACTCAACTTGGTTAATTTAGATTTTATTTATTTTTATTCAATTTTATTCAGTTACGCCACTTTGAATGTAACAACAATGAATTAATTGTAGAATAATATTGTGGTCTAATAAAACCACTTAATTCATTGCAATTAATTAATTTGATTTCAGTTAATTCAAGTTGACAAATAAGCCTCAACTTGATATTTAGATTTCTTTATTTTGATTCAATTTTGCTCAGCTACGTCACTTTAAATGTAACAATTATAATTTAACATAATATAGATGACGTCACCTAATTTAACCACTGTATTAGATTCAGCAAAGCTTAATTAAACTACTCACCACCCATGCAAGCGGTCATAAAACAGGCTATGCTGCCGGCCACCATGCATCTAAGGGCGATTCTCGCGAGTTCACTTCTCTTCTCCGGACACATCGTGCTCAAACCGGTGTGACGAAAAATAAGTACCCCTGCAAAATAAGTACCCCGGGTACTTATTTTGCATGGGAAGCGGGTGCAAAATAGGTACCCCCGTGCAAAATAAGTACCCCCTCAGCGCCATTAGATTCAATCATTCAATCCGCTCGAAGCGCCCTGGCGCGTAGCGTCGCTTCTCCACGACACAGCGTGAGACAATCAGCAAGTGTTCTAATGGCAGACACACGCCATTGACGCGACCCCTTTGGTCATCGCACGGCAGCCTTGTGCGGTGGTGTTGTGGTGGTTTCGCTAGGTTCAAAATGGAAGAAGACAAAGGTAGGAGATCGTTGAGTACCTCATGTCTACACAACCTGGCAGTGCAGAGTCCGACACCAAATGGCCGCAAAAGATTCTGGAAATCGAGTGCAATGACAAGAGAGTGATGTGCATTCAACACGCTGTTGCAGATTGTGACTATCACTGCCTGCTGTCCTCTTGCCATTTAGATCCTGACGCCTTCCGCGGTTGTGGATGGCAGCCCTGGTCTGGGAAGTCAGTTGACGCCACTGACAAACGTTCGCCTACTGTGATGTTGTTTTCCATTCGCGTACACGCTTGAGCGAGCGCTAAGATGCTTTATTCGTGAAGAAATGGCCGTTGTGCAAAGAAACAACAGGGGTACATATTTTGCACGGGGGTACAAATTTTGCGCGTGAAATTGGTGCAAAATAAGTACCCCGGGTACCTATTTTGCACGACTTCATGCAAAATAAGTACCCGGGGTACTTATTTTGCAGGGCACTTATTTTGCACCACACCGGCAACTTGTACACCGATGGATGAGAAATTGCTAAATCCGCACAGAGCGTAGGTGGCGATTAGCTTGGCCCGGGCCTGAAACTGGGCGTGATTTTAACCTGCTGAACTACACTCGGCCTTGCGTGCTCTCCTTTTGTTTAATGGGTGTGAGAAGAGATATGGTGGAGGTTGACACACCAGTTGATTCCCCAGATGATTTCAAGACCATTGGTCTTTGTTCTGCGAAGATCCGACTTGTATTGCGTGAGATATTCCAGTTTCTGAAGATCAGCACTATTAAAGAGCTCATCTAAAGCAAAATCGCACATACCTTTTGCAATACAAGTCAGATCTTTGCGTAACAAAGACCAATCGTCTTGAAATCATCTGGGGAATCTACTGGTGTGTCGATCTCCACTACATCTTTTCTCATACTCGTTGAACAAAAGAAGAGCACTTTGACCAGTAGAAGAGCGCAGAACCGCCTGTAGTTCAGCAGGTTAAGTGTGACCAATAGACATACAAACCAGTTTCAGTTTCAGTTTCATTTATAATCAGGTATTAACTAAAAGTGAACCTGTATAGAAACTGCCGCGGACGCCATGACTGACACGAAAACTGCAACTCGCAGCTCAGTTTTAGTTATTTTGTGATAAAATTTTACGTCAGCGCATTTTCATGACATTCTTCCTACAGTGTGCGTCACTAGGAGACGCTTCGTTCATATTTTATGTCTAAATAAATAGCGAAGTTAACACAAGTTCAAAAATCCCTTTTGAGTCCACAAAATGTCAACAACAAAGCATCGATTCAGACAATTTATTGTGACATTCCAGACATCTCATGAAGCGCGCAACTGATACTGAAACTGAAGCTCCACCAGCATCACAATTTTCACTGGAACTAAAACTAAAAGTAAAATGAGTTTCTATTGGTCGCGCTGGCCTAGGACTATACCTGATTTGAAGAATCACAGAGGAAACCTATTTGACATCATAGCAGCAATTTCTGTGCAAGCTACACTTGCTGTCATAGGTAGTCGCGCTTCTATCGCTTGATATTGAGTTTCGAAGATCTCGTTACAAACATCCAGCCTTGCTTGCGAACAAAATCCCATTAGCTTACAGCTTACATATGTACAGTCAGCTTATATCGGCTTACAGCTTACAGCTTACAGCATACAGTCAGCTTACATCGCCGTCAGCTTACATACAGTTGAGACTTAGTCTAGAAGCCTAATGGTAATCTTATAGTAGTCCTTGTGAGTTGTACCTCTAGCTCTCCGGCCCTATCCATAGCGCCCATTTCAGAGTAGGCGATAAACTCATTTGCAAAAGTCTTTATGCCAACTAATTGAGACACTTTCAAAGTCTGTTTGGCGCTCGTGCTAGCTCCCATAAGGTACACCAATGGAAAGAATGCGTAGCCCAGAATTTGCTGAAATTATTTCAACAAGCTGTTTTAAAAAAGTTGAGTTGTTTTATTAATACAGAGTGGTTTGTGAGTATTTTAAAGTGGAAGAGTAAAAGAGTGGATACTTTTGTAAAGTATTTCGAAGCCTTTCCGATACGACGCGCGCCCGCCCGGAGTCCACTATTCATGCGCTACTTCTGACACGCTAATTTCTGAGGGGTTCTTGCAGGGCAACATTGGGATCGCCCGGGAATATTTTTTTGAGCAAGACACACGCATTTCTGAGCGGTTGTTGCAGGGCAACATTGGGATCGCCCGGGATTAATTTTTTTAGCAGACAAAGTTGTTCGTAAGACAAGGTTTAAAAAAAACAAAAGTATTTCTTTAGGAATGACCGTTCAACAACTGCCTCAACGTAAGCTTTCAAACGGTCGAACGAATGCCGCTCTACAACGTAAGACGAGCAAGTTAGTGCCGATTTGCTGTTTGAACCTTTCAGTTACTGTAGCTCGCCAATTCAAACTTTCGAATCTCGACTTCTCTTAACGAAATGATTAGTGTGACGAAATCTATTCAACAAACTGAAGATCGTCTCTCTACGACGGAAGACAAGCGAGTTAGAGAAGTTTTGCGTTTTGAACTTTTGGGTTACTGTGTGTAGCTCGCGATATTCAGACTTTTGAGCTTCGACCAATAGAAGAAGAACTGATCAGTGAGTCAAGAGCTATCCAGCAACTCAAGATCGGCTCTCTACGACGCACGCTGAGCGAGTTAGAGCGATTTCTATGCTAAAAACGCGAGAATTTCGCTTTTCGTGGTGCGTGTTTGCGCAATTAACGAATTTTTTACGTCAATTGAAAGAGCACGTCGAGACCTTTTAGTCGACCTATCGCACGCCGCTCTACGACGTAAGACGAGCGTGTTAGAGCCGTTTCGCGTTTTGGACCTTTAGTTTACTGTAGCGCGCGCAAATTCAAACTTTTGAATTTCGACTTCTCTTAACGGAATTATCAGTGTGCCGAAACCTATCCAGCGAACTCAAGATCGTCTCTCTATCACGGAAGACGAGCGAGTTAGATAAGTTTCGCGTTTTAAACCTTTGGGTTACTGTAGCTCCCGAAATTCAAACTTTTGAGTTTCGACCAATAGAAGAACAAATGATCAGTGAGTCTAGAGCTATCCAACCAACCCAAGATCGTCTCCCTACGACGCACGCTGAGCGAGTTAGAGCGATTTCTGCGTTAAAAATGCGAGAATGTCGCTTTTCGTGGTGCGTGTTTGCGTGATTACGAACATTTTTTTTGCCAAGCGAAAGCGCACGTCGAGACCTTTCCGTTGACCTATCGCACGCCGCTCTACGACGTAAGACGAGCGAGTAATAGCCGTTTTCAGTTTCAAGCTTCGGGTTACTGTAGCGCGCGCAATTCAAAGTTTTGAATTTCGAAGTCTCTTAGCTGAATGATCAGTGAGTCAAGACCTTTCCGTAGAGCCCAAGATCTCCTTCCTACAACTTACCGACGCCGAGATCTGAGAGCGTGACGGACGGACGAACGAACGAACGCACGCACGATAAGCTCTCGTAGGGGTTCGCCCGGCTGAGGCCGGGCGAAACAAAATGGCAAAATTCTTTGCCAACGCAATCCGATGCAGTAGACATCAAACCTCAACGTCCAATCCAGGCAAATCTACCAGCGAACCCAAATATTCCACGACGGCATTAAAGAATGCCAGAAAAGCTATGAATGCTAGCAAATTTGCCGCAATGTTGAATACTAGCCATACGCCGGCTGTTGCGCCCGCCGCGGCCGCTTCGATCACGCTAGATTCTTCTCTGAACATTGGCATTCGCATATTGTTTAAACTTGCAAATAATGTTGTTTGTTTGTTATTTGATATTAATCTTGGTTTAGGTTATGCAAAAATTTTTATTCATATTTATTTACATATACAACAAGTTTAACAAATTAAATTCATATTATCAATCAATAAATAATACTAAATTCGAATCAACAGAATTATTTCCTAGTTATTTTATACAGTTGCTTGTTGTTTCTACTATTTCCGGGTGCATTATCTTGGAGATCGCAAGACTGGCCGGCGCCGACATAACACTGGCCGTTAAAATGTGGTTCGCGCAAGCCTGCCATGTGCGTTACGACACGGCGTTATGCGATACGGCAAAGTAGCCATGCTTATAACACTCACCCCAAAGTTGACATACGCTCGAAATATGCCTCCGGCGATGGTGGCGAAACCGCCGGTCATAATCGCTGCCATTTCAGAGGTGGTCAGTTGGCCTAGGTAGGGTTTTACCATTAGCGGCGCTTCCGCTTGACCGGCGAAAATATTTCCCGCGACACAAAATGTTTCGACGGGCGAGGTTCCCATTGTTAGCTGAAATTGTCGTCGTCGTCGTCGTCGTCGTCGTCGTCGTCGTCGTCGTCGTCGTCGTCGTCGTCGTCGTCGTCGTCGTCGTCGTCGTCGTCGTCGTCGTCGTCGTCGTCGTCGTCGTCGTCGTCGTCGTCGTCGTCGTCGTCGTCGTCGTCGTCGTCGTCGCCGCCGCCGCCGTCGTCGTCGTCGTCGTCGTCGTCGTCGTCGTCGTCGTCGTCGTCGTCGTCGTAGTAGTCGTCGTCGTCGTCGTCGTCGTCGTCGTCGTCGTCGTCGTCGTCGTCGTCGTCGTCGTCGTCGTCGTCGTCGTCGTCGTCGTCGTCGTCGTCGTCGTCGTCGTCGTCGTCGTCGTCGTCGTCGTCGTCGTCGTCGTCGTCGTCGTCGTCGTCGTCTCGTCGTCGTTGTCGTCGTCGTCGTCGTCGTCGTCGTCGTCGTCGCCGTCGTCGTCGTCGTCGACGACGACGACGACGACATTAAAATTAATACACTGTACGTCGTACATTAAATTAATACACTGACTATGACGACTATGACTTGAATCGATTATGACGCTCAGTTGTGACATGGATTGACACGTCACGCACTCCTACCACTCCTATGGAGACAAAGGAGTACCACTCCTATGGAATGAGGTATCCGCAAGGGTGACCACCGAAACTGAAACTACGGTACCTAGTTTCAGTTTCAGTTTTAATTAAATTCATGAAACTAGAATGTCGAATTGAGACAGACTCTGAAACTCCGCAATCAGTTTCATTATAGTGCGATAGCGAAAGAAGATTCAGTACGCACTTCTGAAACTAGTGTTGGTCTGAATATCAGTATTTAATGTGTATCTTTGGAATTCGTGCGTAATAATAACGTAGTACCATTAAGTGAGCATAATTATTCAACAAGTGTGCAACGCGGCTGGGCCAATTGGCGTGTACGCACCTCATCCACGAGTATCGTATTACTGAAAGTTTCAATAACTGAAATGAAACTTAAAAGAAACTCTCACTGAAAGTGAAACCGATACTGAAACATAACTGAAACTGAGATAACGCTTGTCGCCCAAAATATGAAAGTCTAATCAAAGATTCTGATGATACGCAAGCTGTTGTGATACTGTACGTGTCACGTGTTCAATTAACTGAAAACTTATACTGATGCTGAAACTGAAACTAAATTAGTTTCTAGGTCATCCTTGGACCCCTTATTATTCAAAATTGCAAACTATTCTTACGATTGCAAAATTCTGCGGGCAAAGAAGAGCAACTCAAACTGAATTAATGTAATTCAGTTCAGTTTGTACTTTGTGTACACCTTCTGTGTACAATAAGAATACTTCGCGCCTTCAGGCGAACTTTCTTGGAATGTTTTATCAAGCCAGCGGACAATTACGATGCGCAGAATTCCGTGGTACAGTTTGCGAATTTCGAAATTGCCCTCGCGCATAAATCCAGCTCAGCACATTTAGTTATATATCTAACCTTGCGTTTCCAACAAAAAAATTCTTCACAGCCGACCGCGCCCAAGGCTAACTGAGATATTCGCACGTGTGTGCAACCAGCCGAGGGTAGGTAATTTCGTTTCGCCGCCCCGCGAGAGATCGATTGCATTCTTTCGCGTGTGCGTTCGCGCGCGGGCGGGTGCGTGCGTGCGTCAGTGTGTGTCTCATACGCACACACACACACACAATCCAAGGTCGGCGCAATGCCAAACGCCAGACCTTGTGATATGTGGCGATGGGAAGAGAACGGCCGTTCGTCCGTCTGTTTGCCTGTGCGTCTGTCTGTGCGCGTGACCGATACACGTTTTGGAAAACGTCTGCGCGGATGAGATACTGCCAAGAAGGTTGTTTTGCGCTCGTCTGTGAAATTTTGACACTGATTGGTGTATAGCGCCCGCAAATAACGTTCTCCCCCCGCCGCGTAACACCTTGTTTTCGCCGCGAGCAGCGCCGGAAAAGTACAGTACACTTTGTAGAAAAGTGGCATGCTTTAGTCATTGCAGCGAATAGCATGGTGCGTACATGGGTACCGTGCTACAATTTGACGAATCTGCAGTGACTTTGGAGAGAATTTTGGCCGCAAATTTCCACAGTGCACCCCAAACTGTCAGAGGTTTCCCAAAGGCAGTTTCCATTGATAGGAGGATTACTGTATGCGACGTGTCGCGCGCCCCCGCCGCGTCACCAATGTACATTGTACTTGCACTTTTGGCAGAGTTGCCAAGAGTTTTGCAGCCCAAGTATACCATGGATCATTCAACAAGCGAGATAGCGTAATTGCTAGCAAGTGGCTCGGTCTGTTTGTTATTCCGCTGTGAACTGGCCGCGCTATTTCTAGCCTCCCCTTTCAAAACAGCTGGTTAGACGGCTGCCGTGTTCTTCTATAGGCGGCCCTAGCGGGCCGGAAGGCGAAATAAGAATTCCTGGCAGCCTTCCAAACTGCCGGGCTAGCGTCTGAAAAACATCGCTCTTTCTCCCTTTGACGCGGCGCAACGTCTAGTGAGCGCGGCGCATTCTAGACGAGCCTTAGTCATACATACGGCCAGGATGCCTGTAGATAACGGACTTGAATGGCGGTCGAGCGGCGTGAATGCTAATGCGTGTTTTACGTCGCCTCCACCGTTTGACCACAAGGTGCATTGCGGCTTTCCTTTGTCCTCGCATGAGAGCGCTTGTGCGTGATGCACAGTGAGCGTTGTGTGTGGTGAGCACGTAGCGTGCACACGCCACGCGTTGTGCGCGTTGTTCGTCGCGTTCGCGCAGCGCGCACCACACATCCGTGCACATCTGGTCTGCATCGTTCGCATAGTGTGCATAGCGCGTGGCGTGAACGCATCAATGCGTTGGGCGTGGCACATCCACTCACGTATTGCACATGCGTTTACGCTCTACGCGCATCATGAGTACAGTAGTTTTGGCGTCAGTTACAATTGCTCCTGTTATTGTCAAACAGCATTTCGAATGGCCAACACCATTCATAGATTTTGTTTTCGCGCTTCACCCCCTCCATTTGTTGGAATCTGGATACTGTCATGTATGTATGTACCCGTAAATTTCTTGAACAACACAGTGAAAGCCGCTTTCAGCGTTAAGTGGTGCGCGGACATTGGCTTCGTTTACATGCCCATGTGTGTCACTTGCCTTGTCCCCCTTCCTTTCTACACACAACCTGTGCGTCTCTCCGATGAAACTCTACCCAAAGTGTGCCCTTTACCCAACCCATAGCGAAAGTTATGCTTGGCTTCCCTCCCTCCCTCTCGTTACTTGGCCTATGGTATTACTGAGTCGAAAGCCACAGCGCGCTTGACCGCGCAGAGTAGTCACAAGCCGCGACCCTCCCTCCCTCCGTAGACCACACATACTCTCCTTTGCGGAAGCTGTTTTTGCGCGCGTGGCAATCTCGGCTACTGCGAAGCAGCGCCGCAGAGTTAATCGAGCGCCCCCTAAGCCACCC
>JASAMZ010006459.1:0-10170 GCA_030248115.1 Linhomoeus sp. GSCO2_2 | reverse complement strand
TCGTGTGTGCGTGCGTTCGTGCGTTCGTTACGCTCTCATATCTCGGCGTTGGAAAGTCGAAGGAAGGTGATCTTGGACTTTATGGATAGGTCTCGACTCACTGGTAATGTCGCTAAGAGACTTCGAAATTCAAAAGTTTGAATTGCGCGCGCTACAGTAACCCGAAGGTTCAAACTGAAAACGGCTCTCAACTCGCTCGTCTTACGTCGTAGAGCGGCGCACGATAGGTCAACTAAAAGGTCTCGACGTGCGCTTTCGCTTGGCATTAAAGGTTTTCTTAATTACGCAAACACGCAACATGAAAAGCGACATTATTGCGTTTTTAAAGCAGTAATCGCTCTAACTCGCTCAGCGTGCGTCTTAGGTGACGATCTTGGGTTGGTTGGATAGCTCTCGATCTCACTGATCATTTGATCTTCTATTGGTCGAAAATCTCAAAAGTTTGAATTTCGTGAGCTACAGTAACCCAAAGGTTTAAAACGCAAAACTTATCTAACTCTCTCGTCTTCCGTCATAGAGAGACGATCTTGAGTTGGTTGAATAGGAATTTCGGCACGCTGATAATTCCGTTAAGAAGAGTCGAAATTCAAAAGTTTGAATTGCGCGCGCTACAGTAATACGAAGGTCGAAAACGCAAAACGGTTTTAACACGCTCGTCTTACGTTGTAGGGCGGCGTGCGATTGGTCAACTACAAGGTCTCGACGTGCTATTTCACTTGGCGTAGAAATTTTGTTAATTACGCAAGCACGCACCACGAAAAGCGACATTCTCGCGTTTTTAGCATAGAAATCGCTCTAACCCGCTCAGCGTGCGCCGTAGAGAGACGATCTTGAGTTGCTGGATAGTTCTTGACTCACTGATCATTTGTTCTTCTATTAGTCGAAACTCAAAAGTTTGAATATCGCGAGCTACAGTAACCCAAAGGTTCAAACAGCAAATCAGCCCTAACTCGCTCGTCTTACGTTGTAGAGCGGCATTCGTTCGACCGTTTGAAAGCTTACGTTGAGGCAGTTGTTGAACGGTCATTCCTAAAGAAATACTTTTGTTTTTTTTAATTCTTGTCTTACGAACTACTTTGTCTGCTAAAAAAAATTAATCCCGGGCGATCCCAATGTTGCCTTGCAACAACCGCTCAGAAATGCGTGTGTCTTGCTCAAAAAATTAATTCCGGGCGATCCCTATGTTGCTCTGCAAGAACCGCTCAGAAAGCAGCGTGTCAGAAGTAGCGCATGAATAGTGGACTCCGGGCGGGCGCGCGTCATATCGGAAAGGCTTCGAAATACTTTACAAAAGTATCCACTCTTTTACTCTTCCACTTTAAAATACTCACAAACCACTCTGTATTAATAAAACAACTCAACTTTTTTAAAACAGCTTGTTTGACGAATTTGAACGCAGAAATGGTAAGGCCGTATGCCAATATGAATTTGTGACATAGTTTTACAGTTTTAATAAATTCCAATTTCGAGATAGTTAGAATTAAAATTTAAAAAGATGTCAAAATCGACATTTTTGTCTGATGGCCAGAACAGCTGTTTATTGATGAATGTGCATTCGGAAACAGAAATGCGTAAGCCAAACACAGGAATTCGCTCGCACCAAACTTTTGGCAAGTTTTTTGTTGGATGTGACGTTTTCACACGGGTAGGAAACATCAGATAAACGGCGTCGTATCATGCCGATAACATATAGCGAACGCGGCGATATCACTGAGCTTCAGATCAGCTGTACAGACAACCGTATCGTGGGGATAGCTGCACTTTGCATTAAGGTACACGTTCTCAAGACACTTTCTCCAGATGCGGCAAACGATGTGTGCAAAGTTCACTATACTGTTCACCAAAATTTGACAGACACGAAGTATAGGTTGAACTTTTTTCGCTCGGCCTCAGCCGAGCGAACCATATCAAGAGCTCGGCGTGCGTGCGTGCGTACGTACGTGCGTACGTGCGTACGTACGTACGTACGTACGTACGTACGTCACGCTTGCTTCGGGCTTAATAACTCGCTCGTCCGACGTCGTAGGATGGAGTTTGAGACATCGGCGAGTAGCCCGCGGACTCCTCTAGCCACCTGAGTAGTCAAACCAAAAATAAGTTTTCAAACTCGCGCGCTACAGTATCCCAAAGTGGGGTCCATTTTTAGACAAAAGTTGACCGAAGCTAGTCAAATCGCATATCAAAGTGAAGCGCTCGAGCTCCTGAGCACGAATCCGACAACGAAAAGTTTCAAAAGTTTAAACAGAGAGCTACAGTAACCAAAACGCGTCGAAAACTGGAAACGACACGCTTGCTTCGGGCTTAATAACTCGCTTGTCTGACGTCGCTGGGTTGAGTTCGACACATCGACGGGTAGCCCTCGGACTACTCTCGCCATCTGAGTGTTCAAAACTGAAATATGTTTTCAAACTCGCGCGCTACAGTATCCCAAAGTGAGGTCCATTTTGAGACAAAAGTTGACCGAAGCTAGTCAAATCGCATATCAAAGTGAAGCGCTCGAGCTCCTGAGCACGAATCCGACAACAAAAAGTTTTCAAAGTTTAAACAGAGAGCTACAGTAACCAAAACGCGTCGAAAACTGGAAGCGACACGCTTGCTTCGGGCTTAATAACTCGCTTGTCTGACGTCGCTGGGCCGAGTTCGACACATCGACGGGTAGCCCTCGGACTACTCTCGCGAACTGTGACGTCGAAATAATAACAAGTTTTAAAAATTGCGCGCTACAGTATCCCGAAGTAATGTCCGCGAAAAGTCAAAACTTCATCGAACCTAGTCAAATCGCATATCAAAATGAAGCGCTCGACCTCCTGAGCAAGAATCCGACAACAAAAAGTTTCAAAAGGTCAATGAGAGGGCTACAGTAACCAAAACGCGATGAAAACTGCCGACTTTGGTTTGTTAGGTATATCTTGGCACTCGTGCGTTGCAGAGCGGCGGTCTTGACATCGCTGAAGAGCTCACTGCAATCCAACATCAAATCATGCTCACAATTAACCTGTAGTTTTGCGTTAGATTCCACTGTCTTTTTTAAAATTTAGTCTGAAAAGATGATTTTCTTAGTGTAAAGAATTAAACCCGAGCGATACCAATGTTGCGTAGCAAGACCACTCCAAAAAGTGTAGTCGCGAGGAGAGTCAAAGACGCTGCACGAAACCGGAAAAGGCCTTGCTACAATCTCAGTAAAAATTCAAAGCTCAAAACCACTCCGCTTTTTAAAAGAGACTTGTTACACACACAGCTTGTTAGACACATAGCTTGTTACTCTAAGCTTGGTTTCTCGAAGAGTGTCTACTCTGCCCGTTTATTGGAGAGTTTATCGGGTAGTGCCCGTTTATTAGAGAATTTGCGGTACAATAACCCATCTGGCGTCACCGTTCGTCGCCAAAACAAGATTGCGGTTGTATACAATCAACTTGTTTGCCTTTTAAGCGTGTGTCTCGTTTTAGCTTCGCTGTTTACAGGCTCTCGTTGACACGACGTTTACTCTTTTGAGTGCGCTCACCCAAAAGTTTCCCAAAATTGGTTAGCACGTCAGCTGACGATCCAGTATTTTGCACTAGCTGCGCGTTTGCACGATGTTGTACGCGTTTGTTGATTTCAACGGGCTGATTTCAACACCAGCGCGCGAGCTGTCTTGACAGTGTTGTGCGTCAGTCAAACTTCCGCTGTTTTCGACAAAACATGTTTGGCCGCCATTGCCTGCCGCACTACTAAAGAGAGGCATGCTCAGTAGTTTGCCAATACTCTCTCAAAACTTGACTTCTTGCTGGGTGCTCCTTAGCTGTTAAAGTAACTCACCGAATTGCCCAACTCACCGTGAGTTGCGGTGAGTTGGTGCAAAACGGACTAGTTTTGACCATTTTGACTAGTCCGTCAAAACAAGCTGTTTTAAAAAAGTTGAGTTGTTTTATTAATACAGAGTGGTTTGTGAGTGTTTTAAAGTGGAAGAGTAAAAGAGTGGATACTTTTGTAAAGTATTTCGAAGCCTTTCCGATATGACGCGCGCTCGCCCGGAGTCCACTATTCATGCGCTACTTCTGACACACTCCTTTCTGAGAGGTTCTTGCAGGGCAACATTGGGATCGCCCGGGATTATTTTTTTTAGCAAGACACACGCATTTCTGAGCGGTTGTTGCAGGGCGACATTGGGATCGCCCGGGATTAATTATTTTTGCAGACAAAGTTGTTCGTAAGACAAGGGTTTAAAAAAACAAAAGTATTTTTTTAGGAATGACCGTTCAACAACTGCCTCAACGTAAGCTTTCAAACGGTCGAACGAATGCCGCTCTACAATGTAAGACGAGCGAATTAGGGCCCATTTGCTGTTTGAACCTTTGGGTTACTGTACATCGCGATATTCAAACTTTTGAGTTTCGACCAATAGAAGAACAAATGATCAGTGAGTCAAGAGCTATCCAGCAACTCAAGATCGTCTCTCTACAACGCACGCTGAGCGAGTTAGAACGATTCCTATGCTAAAAAACGCAAGAATGTCGCTTTTCGTTTTGCGTGTTTGCGTAATTAACAAAATTTTTAATGCCAAACGAAAGAGCACGTCGAGACCTTTTAGTTGACCTATCGCACGCCGCTCTACGACGTAAGACGAGCGTGTTAGAGCCGTTTTGCGTTTTGGACTTTCGGGTTACTGTAGCGCGCGCAATTCAAACTTTTGAATTTCGACTTCTCTCAACGGAATGATCAGTGTGCCGAAACCTATTCAACGAACTCAAGATCGTCTCTCTATGACGGAAGACGAGCGAGTTAGATAAGTTTTGCGTTTTAAACCTTTGGATTACTGTAGCTCCCGAAATTCAAACTTTTGAGTTTCGACCAATAGAAGAACAAATGATCAGTGAGTCGAGAGCTATCCAACCAACCCAAGATCGTCTCCGTACGACGCACGCTGAGCGAGTTAGAGCGATTTCTGCGTTAAAAACGCGAGAATGTCGCTTTTCGTGTTGCGTGTTTGCGTAATTAAGAAAAGTTTTATGCCGCACGAAAGAGCACGTCGAGACCTTTTAGTTGACCTATCGCACGCCGCTCTACGACGTAAGACGAGCGAGCAATAGCCGTTTTCAGTTTGAACCTTCGGGTTACTGTAGCGCGCGCAATTTAAACTTTTGAATTTCCAATCTCTTAGCGACATTACCAGTAAGTCGAGAGCTATCCATAAAGCCCAAGACCGCCTTCCTACGACGTTCCAACGCTGAGATCTAAGAGCGTGACGAACGAACGAACGGACGGACGCACGAACGCACGAAAAGCTCTCGTAGGGGTTCGCCCGGCTGAGGCCGGGCGAAAAAACGGACTAGTCTAAGTGTATTTTGGACTAGTCCGTTTTTTCTAATTTTTGGTGTCCGTTTTTGGAGCACTCCAAATTGCCACCTGAAATGGCAAAATTACCTGTCCATGTGAAATTGATGAACTAGTTCGTCAATTTTGGCGAACTAGTCCGTCAATTTTGGCGAACTAGTCCATCAATTTTTGGTGAACTAGTCCGTCAACGCCTACATGGTACTCACGTTTCTCCATTTGGTGATATCTGTGTGGAGGGTATTGTGTGTAACATCTGGACACTTACTCTGTTTTGAGCGAACTAGTCCGTCAAATCCAGCGAACTAGTCCGTCAAATTTGGGCGAACTAGTCCATCAAATTCGTTGTTGTGTCCATTGAAGTTTGCGACGGATCCCAAAAATGGCATTTCGACTGGTGAAAAACAGGTAGTGGATTAGTCCATATGACACAGTCGCGCAGACAGACTAAACCAAATGGCAAGCCGATCACAGAACGGACTAGTCAAAACGAGATTTTTGGCCAAAAAATTTTCAAGAGTAGTCCAAAAAGCACCCAACTCACCGCAACTCACGGTGAGTTGGCCCGCCCATATATGGGCGGTGAGTTACTTTAACAGATACAAGAACATACTACAGTTTGGCTGCAGTGCGTGGCTCTATACAACCGAAGTCATGCGTGAGTTTCGCTCATCCTTTCCTCGCTTCAACATCACTCATCGCGCGACACTCGTGTATTCCTCACTCCTCCTCAGAAACTGCACTCTTCGTGGCCCTGCTGTTGCTCAGTGCGCTGCTGTCGTTGCCCCATCGATCGCACAGCAATCTGGTTCAACTGGGCGCCCAAATGAGGTGCGCCACCGGCGCTTCTTGGACGGAGGTCATCGGCGACTACAACGGGTGGGATGAGATTGCGCATGGCTTGCAAAGTCGTTATTTCTCAGCTTTGCGCGGCGATGTGTGTAGGTATGTTACGCCCACTTCCCGCAATACACACAGAACGCGCAAGATGGCGCATTCTGGGTGGTCGTTACCCAGAATCCGACCAAATGTTTGAATTTTGCGAGTTACGGTAAGTCGAAGGTCGAAAAAGCAAAACTGCTCTAACTCGCCCGTCTTACTGTTTTCACCGTGCCGACGTCAAGGTGCAAACGTTCAGCTGGGCGCACGCAATCGAAAGTTACCGCGCGACTATTCAAAACTTGACCGAGTCGTAAACGTGACGCTGTAAAGCGGGGTCTGTTTAGATACGGCTGCTTCTGTGGAAGCGGCGGCAGGGGCACTCCGTTGGACGACGTTGACCGGTGAGCGAATTCAAATTTCTCAAAAATTGGCGCCAATTTGAATTTGGCCAAAGACTTTCTACAGCTGCTGCCGGGCCCACGACTTGTGCTACGCCAGCTGCAGTAGCCAGCACTCGGGCTACGATATTCCGGCAATCAAGCGACTCGTCTACAACTGGCGCTGTCGAGACGGCCGGCCCGTCTGTGGCAGTGAGCGGCTTATTGCGCTTGCGATCGATTAATTTATTACGATGAAACATGCATTTAACGTTTGAATTTCACAAACTGCCAACTTTCAGACTCGGCCAGCGCCTCGTGCGGCGGATGCGTATGCGCCTGCGACGCCCGCTTCGCCAACTGCCTGCGTGGAAAGAGTCTGAATTCGGCCTATACCGATTACGACAAAGACGACTGTTAACAGACGATGTGTGTGAAATGTGATCTGGTAAGTGATGATACGCATTACACAAGGTCGCATGCATAAGTGACCTAAGCAGATTTATTCTCGATACAGATGCGTCTGTTTAGAAGCCGGTTCAGCTCCCGAACTCTTGAATGATTCAAAAACTGACCGGCCGACCGATTCCGATCACCTAGAGGCAGTTATGCTTTGTCTACGGTCGTCTGTGTATCAGCGACTGAAACGGAGAGCTTTGTATCTGGTGTAGAGGGCGCGAAATGTACCGGGTGTCCCATAAGTCCAGACCCCCCCCCCCCCTCTACAGCAAGTTGTAGGAAACTCTACGCCTTGAAACTTACACAGATGGAAGTCCAATGTCTTGGGACATCTGACACCAAATTTCAGCATCATACACCAACCTTTGCGGAATTGCGGGCACAACAAGCTGTTTTAAAAAAGTTGAGTTGTTTTATTAATACAGAGTGGTTTGTGAGTATTTTAAAGTGGAAGAGTAAAAGGGTGGATACTTTTGTAAAGTATTTCGAAGCCTTTCCGATATGACGCGCGCCCGCCCGGAGTCCACTATTCATGCGCTACTTCTGACACGCTGCTTTCTGAGCGGTTCTTGCAGGGCAACATTGGGATCGCCCGGGATTAATTTTTTGAGCAAGACACACGCATTTCTGAGCGGTTGTTGCAAGGCAACATTGGGATCGCCCGGGATTAATTTTTTTAGCAGACAAAGTTGTTCGTAAGACAAGGGTTTTAAAAAACAAAAGTATTTCTTTAGGAATGACAGTTCAACAACTGCCTCAACGTAAGCTTTCAAACGGTCGAACGAATGCCGCTCTACAACGTAAGACGAGCGAGTTAGAGAAGTTTTGCGTTTTGAACTTTTGGGGTACTGTAGCTCGCGATGTTTAAACTTTTGAGTTTCGACCAATAGAAGAACAAATGATCAGTGAGTCAAGAGCTATCCAGCAACTCAAGATCGTCTCTCTACGACGCACGCTGAGCGAGTTAGAGCGATTTCTACGCTAAAAGCTCGAGAATGTCGCTTTTCGTGGTGCGTGTTTGCGTAATTAACAACATTTTCACGCCAAATGAAAGAGCACGTCGAGACCTTTTAGTTGACCTATAGCACGCCGCTCTACGACGTAAGACGAGCGTGTTAGAGCCGTTTTGCGTTTTGGACCTTCGTCTTACTGTAGCGCGCGCAATTCAAACTTTTGAATTTCGACTTCTCTTAACGGAATTATCAGTGCGCCGAAACCTATTCAACGAACTCAAGATCGTCTCTCTATGACGGAAGACGAGGGAGTTAGATAAGTTTGCGTTTTAACCTTTGTGTTACTGTAGCTCCCGAAATTCAAACTTTTGAGTTTCGACCAATAGAAGAACAAATGATCAGTGAGTCGAGAGCTATCCAACCAACCCAAGATCGTCTCCGTACGACGCACGCTGAGCGAGTTAGAGCGATTTCTGCGTTAAAAACGCGAGAATGTCGCTTTTCGTGTTGCGTGTTTGCGTAATTAAGAAAACTTTTAATGCCAAACGAAAGCGCACGTCGAGACCTTTTAGTTGACCTATCGCGCGCCGCTCTACGACGTAAGACGAGCGAGTTAGAGCCGTCTTCAGTTTGAACCTTCGGGTTACTGTAGCGCGCGCAATTCAAACTTTTGAATTTCCAAGTCTCTTAGCAACATTACCAGTAAGTCGAGAGCTATCCATAAAGCCCAAGATCGCCTTCCTACGTCTTTCCAACGCTGAGATATTAGAGCGTGACGGACGAACGGACGGACGAACGGACGGACGAACGGACGAACGAACGGACGCAAAGCTCTCGTAGGGGTTCGCCCGGCTGAGGCCGGGCGAAAAAACCCAAAATTGGTCACGGCCGCTGGCAGTCGTGGAGGAGGCCCTGTCGTGGAGGAGGCCCAGTCGTGCAGCAGGAGGGGCTGACTGCCTCCTGCTTTGGGGCCGGCAAACCAATTTTGTTTCGACCTTTCTCATGCGTGGTACAAGCTACAATTTTCGTTCAGAGACCATTCGAAACCCTAATCTGTCTACTTCAAAGCGGTACAACTCGCACCAAATTAGCTGCAGTCTAGCGAAAGTTGTGGCCGACAGAAGAAGGCGAGTCTTGAGAAACTAACCAATTTTGGGTTTTGTGCCAGCAATTCCGCAAAAGTTGGTGTATGATGCTGAAATTTGGTGTCAGATGTCCCAAGACATTGAACTTCAATCTGTGGAAGTTTCGTCGCGTAGAGCTTCCTGTAACTTACTGTGGACGGGGGGTCTGGATTTATGGGACACCCGGTACAGTATTCTCTCTGGCGCCTTTGCGCCCAATAGAACTCATTTTAGTTTCAGTTGCAGTTTCGTGTTGCAGTGTCAGTTTCAGTGTCAGTTATGCTACCTTTCGAATTTCAGTTATTGGAAGTCCAGACTGTCACAACAAATCGTGCAACCTTGCACATTTTCGAGGCCCGTACTTAGTACTCAGTTTTGCGAAATTCACTAAGTACTTTTTCATACTTACTTAGTTGTACTGGTAGTTTATGGAAACTAATTAAAATGAATTCTTGGCATTTTGGCTTATTTTAGCGCTGAGTATTCGCAGATTGCAGGGTTTGCACTGGTCTTCTACGACTCACCAACGCCGAGATCTGAGAGCGTGACGGACGAACGGACGAACGAACGAACGGACGCAAAGCTCTCGTAGGGGTTCGCCCGGCTGAGGCCGGGCGAAAAAAAAAATTCGCTCCGATCGGCCGAGTCTAGCCCGACTTGTATGAGCGTTCCGATCCGCGCGGAATCCGCACCATCACTCATAGCACTCCTCCCTTTTGGAGGGGAGGAGTGCCGAAAACTTGTCAAAGATGGAAACTTGCTCAGCGTCTGAACACGAGCTATCAGAGCTAGGAGGCTCGGTAGAACAACTTCGCCCACTTTTGGAGCAACGGGCCGCGACGACGACGATGACTCAGCAACGGACGCCAACACTTCGCTGGGTGTTATCGACGCCATCGTGTGACAAGATGCCAATCGACGGGGTGGTGGTGTGAGCGCAGGTATAGTCTTCAACGAAACTCGCTACCGGTACCATTGAACACAGAGATTTAAGGTTATGTAAACAATTTTTGCTGACGTGGAGAAACCAAAAGGCGGTACGCCGATGGTGGTTTGGCTATC